>JAJPUD010018630.1:0-24563 GCA_023553655.1 Myrmecobius fasciatus | reverse complement strand
AGATTGGACTCTAAGAGAGTATATCAGACACATTTGGCTTCAAAGAAAGGCCTGACCCTCCTTGTGGGAAGGTGGGAGGGAAAGGAGGAAAGGAGAGGGATAAACTAATAGAAGGATTAGGGGAAAGGTATAAAGGTGAGGGAGGGATTCTAAAGGGGGGAGGACTATTGGTGGGAGGTGGTCATCAAGAGCAAAGTACTGGGAAGGGGGGAAGGAAGAGAGGGGAAAGGGAAGAGAAAATCATAACTCTCTGTAAATAAGATGGCAGGGAATACAGATATAGTTATTTTAACTGTGAATGTGAATGGGATGAACTCTCCCATGAAAAGGAAGCAGGTAGCAGACTGGATTAAAAGTCAGAATCCTACAATATGTTGTTTACAAGAAACACATCTAAAACATAGAGATACATACAAAGTGAAGGTAAAGGGCTGAAGCAGAATCTTCTATGCTTCAGGTGAACAAAGAAAGGCAGGGGTAGCAATCCTTATCTCAGATCAAGTAAAAACAAAAATAGATCTAATTAAAAGAGATGAGGAAGGAAACTATATTTTACTAAAGGGTACCATAGACAATGAAGTGGTATCAATACTAAACATATATGCACTAAGTGGTATAGCATCCAAATTCCTGGAAAAGAAATTAACAGAGATGCAAGGAGAAATAGACAGTAATACTATACTAGTGGAGGATCTCAACCTTGGTCTTTCAGAATTAGATAAATCAAATCACAAAATAAATAAGAAAGAAGTTAGGGAGGTAAACAAAAGGCTAGAAAAGTTAGGTATGATAGATCTCTGGAGGAAATTGAATGGTGATAGAAGGGAATATATTTTTTTTTTCTCAGGGGTTCATGGAACTTATACGAAAATTGATCATGTGTTAGGGCATAAAAACTTCAAAATCAAATGCAGAAAAGCAGAATTAGTAAATGCATCCTTCTCAGATCATGATGCAATAAAACTCACATGTAATATAAGGCCAGGAGAAAATAGACCACAAGTTAATTGGAAATTAAATAATCTAATCCTGAATAATGAATGGGTGAAAGAGCAAATTATAGACACAAGAGATAATTTCATCCAGGAGAATGACAATAATGAGACAACATACCAAAATTTGTGGGACACGGCTAAAGCGGTTATAAGGGGTAATTTTATATCTCTAGATGCTTACTTGCATAAAACAGAGAAAGTTAATATCAATGAACTGGGCTTACAATTAAAACAGCTAGAAAAAGAAGCAATTAAAAACCCTCAATTAAATACCAATTTGGAAATTCTGAAAATTAAAGGGGAGATCAATAAAATTGAAAATAAGAAAACTATCGAATTAATAAATAAAACTAAGAGTTGGTTTTATGAAAAAAACCAACAAAATAGATAAGCCTTTAGTTAATTTGATTAGAAAAAGGAAAGAGAAAAATCAAATTGTTAGTCTCAAAAATGATAAGGGAGAACTTTCCTCCAATGAAGAGGAAATTAGAATAATAATTAAGAGTTTTTTTGCCCAACTTTATGTCAATAAATTTGATAATGTAAATGAAATGTAGGAATATCTACAAAAATTTAGATTGCCTAGGTTAACAGAAGAGGAAATAAATTATCTAAATAGCCCCATTTTGGAAAAAGAAATAGAAGAAGCTATTAATCAACTCCCTAAGAAAAAATCTCCAGGGCCAGATGGATTTACATGTGAATTTTACCAAACATTCAAAGAACAATTAATCCTAATACTATACAAACTATTTGAAAGAATAGGGAAAGAAGGTGTACTACCAAATTCCTTCTTTGACAGAGATATGGTGCTGATAGCTAAACCAGGTAGGGAGAAAACTGAGAAACAAAACTATAGACCCATTTCCCTAATGAATATTGATGCAAAAATTTTAAATAAGATTTTAGCAACGAGATTACAGAAAGTCATCCCCAGGATAATACACCATGACCAAGTAGGATTTATACCAGGAATGCAGGGCTGGTTCAATATTAGGAAAACTATTAGCATAATCAATTATATTAATAACCAAATGAACAAAAACCATATGATTATCTCCATAGATGCAGAAAAAGCCTTTGATAAAATCCAGCACTCATTCCTATTAAAAACACTGGAGAGTATAGGAATAAATGGGTTTTTCCTTAAAATGATTATTAGTATCTACTTAAAACCTTCAGCAAGCATCATATGAAATGGAGTCAAACTAGAACCATTTCCAATAAGATCAGGAGTGAAACAAGGCTTCCCACTGTCACCATTACTATTTAATATTATCTTAGAAATGTTAGCTTTGGCAGTAAGAGAAGAAAAAGAGATTAAAGGAATTAGAGTAGGTAATGAGGAAAGCAAATTATCACTCTTTGCAGATGACATGATATATACGTAGAGAACCCTAAAGACTCAACTAAAAAACTACTAGAAACAATTCACAACTTTAGCAAAGTTGCAGGATTCAAAATTAATCCACATAAATCATCAGCATTTTTATATATTACCAATAAAGTTCAGCAGCAAGAGATACAAAAAGAAATTCCATTCAAAATAACTGTTGATAGTATAAAATATTTGGGAATTTATCTGCCAAGGCAAAGTCAGGAACTATATGAACTAAACTACAAAACACTTTCCACACAAATAAAATCAGACCTAGTCAATTGGAAAAACTTAAAATGCTCATGGGTAGGCTGAGCGAATATAATAAAAATGACAATACTACCCAAACTAATTTACTTATTTAGTGCCATACCAATCAACCTCCCAAGAAATTATCTTACAGATATAGAAAAAATAGTAGCAAAGTTCATTTGGCAGAACAAAAGGTCAAGAATTTCAAGGGGATTAATGAAAAAAAAAAGGCTGACATGGTGGACTGCTGTACCAGATCTAAAACTATATTACAAAACAGCAGTCATCAAAACCATTTGCTACTGGCTAAGAAATAGAGTAGTCGATCAGTGGAATAGGATAAAATCACAAGACAAACTAGGCAATAACTATAGCAATTTCGTCTTTGATAAACCCAAAGACCCCAGCTTCTGGGATAAGTACTCACTATTTGACAAAAACTGCTGGTAAAATTGGAAACTAGAAGGAATTAGGGTTTGACCCACATCTAACACCACATACCAAGATAAGATCTAAATAGGTTCATGATCTGGATATAAAGAGTGATACTATAAGTAAATTAGCGGAATGTAATATAGTTTACCTCTCAGACCTATGGAGATGGAATAAATTTATGTCCAAAAAAGAACTGGAACTCTTAATTGAAAACCAGATAGATAACTTTGACTATATTAAGTTAAAAAAGTTTTTGTACAAAAAAAACCAATGCAGTCAAGATTAGGAGGGAAGTAATAAATTGGGAAATCTTTACATTTAAGGGTTCTGATAAAGGTCTCATCTCTAAAATATATAGAGAAGTGTCTCATATTTATAAAAATTCAAGCCATTCTCCAATCGATAAATGGTCAAAGGATATGAACAGACAATTTTCAGAGGATGAAATTAAAACTATTTGTAGTCATATGAAAAGGTGCTCCAAATCACTATTGATCAGAGAAATGCAAATCAAGACAACCCTGAGGTACCACTTCACACCTGTCAGATTGGCTAAAATGACAGGAAAAGTTAATAATGAATGTTGGAGGGGTTGTGAGAGGGCTGGGACACTGATGCATTGTTGGTGGAGCTGTGAATGGATACAGCCATTGTGGAGAGCAATTTGGAGCTATGCTCAAAAAGTTATCAAACTGTGCATACCCTTTGACCCAGCAGCATTTCTATTTGGCTTATATCCCAAAGAAATCATAAAGGAAGGATAGGGCCCCACATGTGCAAGAATGTTTGTGGCAGCCCTTTTTGTAGTAGCTAGAAACTGGAAACTGAATAGATGCCTTCAATTGGAGAATGGCTGAATAAATTATGGTATATGAATATTATGGAATATTATTGTTCTGTAAGAAATAACCAGCAGTACAATTTTAGAGAGGCCTGGAAAGACTTATATGAACTGATGCTGAGTGAAATGAGCAGAACCAGGAGATCATTATACACGGCAACAACAATACTATATGATGATCAATTCTGATGGACCTGGCTCTCTCCAACAATGAAATGTTTCAAACCACCTCCAGTTGTTCACTGAAGAAAACCATATGCACCTAGAGAGAGGGATGTGAAATGTGGACCACAACATAACATTCTCATACTCCTTGATTAAAGTTTGCTTACATTGTTTTTCCTTTATCTGATATGTCTTTTGTGTAGATAAGATTTTTCTTGTACAACAGTGGTAAGTTCGGAAATACATATACATATATTCGATTTGCCAATATTTTAATATAATTAACATGTAGTGGATATCATGCCATCTAGGGGAGGGGTGGGGAGTTGGGGGGAAAATTTGTAACACAAAGCTATGTAAGGGTTAATTTTGAAGTAATATCCACACATATGTTATGCAAATAAAATTAAAAAAAAAGACTTATGAACTCTGAGAATCAGTGACCACTCATGATTCCAAAAGAGACGTGATAAAATAGGCTACTCAACTTCTGATAGCAAGCTGATGATTTTATGGTGCAGACTCATATTTTTTCTTTGACATGGACATTTTAGGTTTTGCTTGATTATACATGCTCATTACAGGAATTTTTTTTCCTGTTTCTTAGAGAGGCTAGGGTAGGGGAAGATGAATCTTTTAAATCAGAGGATGATAAGTTAGGGATTTTTTTAGCTATGAAATTTAAAAATGTGACAGACAAATACCAAATTGGGAATTATAGAGTAATATCAAAGTGGAAAGTACCTCTAGAAATACCACAAATAAGAAAATTTCAAGAAAGAAAACTACTTAAGAGTACTTTCTCTTGGCATCCAGAATACATGAGCTGTCTATTTGAAAACCATTTCTTTTGTTATACAACAGACTCAACTTTTCTTTCTGATAACATTTTAAAATTCTTCTGCGGAGCAGTCATAATGTCAGGATGTTTTCAAGGCACAACAAAGGAGATTAAATATGAAGTGAAAGGATGAAATTAGCTAAAATATCACTAGATATAAAAAATTCTGAATTTGACTAAGAAAACACAAGATGATCATACAATTTTTAAAATTAGAAGTGATTCTTAAAATACAAACTAAAAACCTTGACAAAAGTAAATTATATTAGTAGATGAAAGAGTGATTAAGGAGAGGGGGCGGAGCCAAGATGGTGTAGTAAAGACAAGACTCTCTGTGTCCTCCTCTGAGGACTCACTTTTTGACAAAAACTGCTGGGAATATTCAAAACTATTGGGGAAGAAATTAGGGCTTGACCCACACAACACCACATACCAAGATAATATCTAAATGGGCTCATGATTTAGATATAAAGCGTGATATTATAAGCAAATTAGAGGAACATTACCTCTCAGACCTGTGGAGATGGGATCAATTTATGTCTAAAGAAGAACTCAAACTCTTAATTGAACACCAGATAGACAATTTTGACTATATTAAGTTAAAAATTTTTTGTACAAACAAAACTAATGCAGACAAGATTAGGAGGGAAGCAATAAATTGGGAAATCTTTATATTTAAGGGTTCTGATAAAGGCCTCATTTCTAAACTATATAGATAATTGTCTCATATTTATAAGGATTCAACCCACTCTTCAATCGATAAATGGTCAAAGGATATGACAATTTTCAGATGATGAAATTAAAACCATTTCTAGTCATATGAAAAGGTGCTCCAAATCACTATTGATCAAAGAAATGCAAATTAAAACCACTCTGAGATACCATTACACACCTGTCAGATTGGCTAAGATGACAGGAAAAGATAATGATGAATGTTGGAGGGGATGTGGGAAAACTGGACACTGATACATTGTTGGTGGATCCAACCATTATGGAGAGCAATTTGGAACTATGCCCAAAAAGTGATCAAACTGTGCATACTCTTTGACCCAGCAGTGTTTCTATTGGGCTTATATCCCAAAGAGATCTTAAAGGAAGGAAAGGGACCCACTATGTGCAAGAATGTTTGTGGCAGCCCTTTTTGTAGTGGCTAGAAAATGGAAGCTGAATGGATGCCCATCAATTGGAGAATGGCTTAGTACAAAAATTTAAATTATGTTATGAAGAATGCAGAGACAGATTTTATTTTTTGTGAACAATTTGATGGCTTTGGGGAGGAGAAAAAGGAATTTCATTTATCAAAAATCAGAAAATATTAGTGCAAAAGAAGTCATTTTGAATTATGAAAAAGAGTTGCGGGCCCAAATTGAATATTTATGAAGATTTTGTGTGCCACGTAGATGGTGCAGCAAATAGAGTGCTATACTTGAAGATAGGAAAATTTCTTTCTGTGAGTTCAAATATGACTTCAGAAACTATCTGTGAGACGCTGAGCATGTCATTTAAGATTGTTTACCTCAATTTCTTCATCTGTAAAATGACCTGGAGAAGAAAATGGCAAATCACTCCAGTATCTTGGTCAAGAAAACCCTAAAATGGGACAAAAATTTTCTGATATGACAAGGTAACAAAAATTGTTCTCACATTTTATATACCTGTTTTAAGATTAAAGAAGTTAATAATTTAATGTGAAAGCATCTAACATTTGGAGACTGATGTATGATTAAATAAGGGCTGTATATTTCATGGAGAATATATGGTAAGTTGTCAATTTGTAACTGAAATGTGAGTTAGTGAGTGCTAGGAGACTATTCTGAGCCATTTAGAGGTACAGGAAGGAATTAAGAGGCTAACATTGGTGTAAATAGAATTAATAAATTGGCAACAGGGGAAGATTCATAAAGGATGAAAATCACTTCTATTAGAGCTCTTTGAAGAGACCAGCAATAATAATGTCACCTGACAGAAAGTTTATGATTGGTTAAGGAGATGTTCAAGTTCATTAGATAAGAGCAACATTTCCAGATTTGGCTCTTTAGTGTCCTTAAGATATTAAGACAGTTTAAGACTCTCTAAAGTACTTATGTTTCTCCCCTCTGATTTTAGAGGGAAAGACAGAAGGGAGAAAAACAAGTTTTGCAACTGCTATATAGGAAAAGATACTGAAATTTAATTGAATTTGAAGAATCTGGACTAATCATTTAGTGAACTAACTTTTATTATGTTCCAACCATGGGCTAGGTAGTATGTTAGAGGGAAAAAAGAAAGGTTAAAAACAGCCCTTGTTCTCAAAGAGTTTACAATTTAATGGAGAAATTATGTAAATAATTATGTAAAAATAAGATATGTTGTATACATATATTCAATTTGCCAAGTATTTTAACATAATTAACATGTAGTGGATATCCTGCCATCTAGGGGAGGGGTGGGGAGTTCGGGGGAAAAATCTGTAACAGAAAGCTATGTAAGGGTTAATGTTAAAGAATTACCTATACATATGTTTTGCAAATAAAATAAAATAAAAAAATAAGATATGTAATACTATATAAATTAGAGGTAGTCTCAGAAGAAAGGAACAAAGATTAAGGAAGACTAAAAGATTTATTGCAGAAAGTGGACTTCAGTTGATATTAATAAGCTAAAGAAGCCAGAAAGCAGAGATGAGGAAAAAGATAATTTCAGGCATGGGGAATATCCACTCAAAAGCAGGACATGGAGTTTTGCATTTGAGGAAGAGGTCAGTTTTTAACTTGCTCAAAATTGTTCTGTATCAAAACAGCAAACATGAGATCAGATTTTGTTTTGTATTGATTGTTGAGAGACAGCCAATTTGATAATCTTTGCATTTTTCTGACAAATAGAATTGCTATCCAAATTAATAGGTAACACTTTCTCAGCACTCGTTGAAGGATGATTATAAATTAAAAGATCTAGCAAATTTAAAAATACAGAAGATGAATCAGTGACTAGAAAACAATATATTCAACAACTACAGCAGTAAAAATGAAAAGGTAACCAAAAAACAATGAAAAGTGAATGGTGCAAAATGACATAGAACAAGCATGTCTCCAAAGGAATGCAATTATATATGTATGTATGTATATATATATATATATATATATATATATATAAACCCATCCCCATTTACCCATATACTACTCCTTTGGAAGCATGGTACATATATAGGTTTGATACTTTGGTTTCTTTTTCAGAATTTTTGAGGTATTAATCAGTTTTGCTTATTTTTTTCTTTTCTCTTTCTTTAAAAATGTTATTTTTACATGGAATGATTCTCTGGGACAGGACAAGGGAGGGGGGAATTGGAAAAAATTGTGTCATAAAAAAGGCAAAAGATATCAATAAAATTTGTTTTTATAAGCCAAAAAAAGAGAGAAAGATTTGTCCAACTGGAGAGTGGTGAGACCTAGAAGACAAGCAGTTAGTTGAGAAGTAGCTTTATGTTAATTCAGATTGTGAGAGACACATTAGGGTTAAGTTTCCACAGAATAATTAAAATTCAATTCCTCAGAAACCATGAGTCGACAATGAGAAATATTGAAAAGCTAAGTTTTCCATTGAATGTTGAAGCCTCAAGGCAATGCAAGATAATTAGTATCTCTGACCAATGATCTTTCAGGAAAAGAGACTCACTTGGCTTCAAACTTTTGATAAAAAAAATATCTAGGCTAGAAACTGGTTTAAACTGACCAGGTTCAAGGACCTGGAAAAGACTTTTCTTTATTGCCTTTGGTTAATAAGCCTCATGTATATAAGCTGGAATACACTGAATAGAATTATAACCTGATTAATAGAACATGTAATGTATGAAGGGAGAGAGGGAGCATCATTAGCAGTGGAAATAATGTGACCCTATGGGGAAGTGACCAATCCATTCTTTGGGGGAGAGAACTGCACAGACTATCTGTACCTACTGCCCCCTCTTCCCATCAGTGGGGTGGATTCTGGTTCTGGCCAGAAACGTCCAGTTCCCCTAGACTTATTCAATAAAATTTCTTTGTTACCTGACAAATTTCGGAATCAGCTTGTTTCTAACAAGATTTTGCTGAATGGAAAAGAGACATAAACCCTTTGGTCCAGTTATGATAAGTCACCATGTGTGGATGGGATTTTCTCTCTCATAGACTTCTCTACCAGGTTCCTATAAGTGGATGTTCACTTTTCCCCATTGTTTATAAGTGAACTTATGAATGGAAACTATGTTTAGGTATGATCCATTTATGATTACTAAATCTGTTTGTATATATTAATTATGCTATTATTATTATTTCTTTTTATTCTTGTTAATTTGATTGTTATGTTTCATATATTTAAGTGTCTTGATTTTGAGTGGTTGATTTGTTAAAATTGAACTGTATTGGTGGGGACTTAGGAGTTAAAAATAGTAAGTAGGGAGATTATATTCTTCCAAAACAATATTGTTACTAGAATTCTGAGAGAATTTGAATGTAATTAATTGAGGGATGAAGTGATGTTGAAGTAAGGTTTGAATGATTAAGCCAGTCCTATGAATGAACAACGTGCACTTTTCAAGTTGGGTAAGACATGTGAGATGCTATACTATTGGTTGCTACCCTAAATTTCATATAGTGAGAAGCAAGTTGTTAAAGGATTTTGTCAAGTGTGTTAAATACCATGGTAACAAATTCTGCCATCCAGGATAATGAGTTTTTGACACTCTCATCTAATATGAGTACACTGAATGATGATTATGCTTGTTATATAGTGATAATAATCTATTTTATATTGACTATTATTACATATGACTTTTGTGCTTAGTACTTGTATATTATATTCCTTCAACAGATTTCTGATTAATCTTGTTTAGTAATATGAAAGGCTACATATTGGGTTCCAAAACTATTTTCCAAATCTTTAATGAATCTTTTAAAATGAATTAAGAATAAAAGACCCTAGATAAGAGTTAAGAGTTAAGTTAAGAGACCTCTTAAAGATAATCTAGTCTAACTCCCTCATTTTACACAAGATTAAACTGAATCCTATAGGGGCAAAATTATTTTCCCAAAGTCACTAAATAGCAAACGACAGAGTTGAAATTTGAACCTAAGCTCTCCATCTACAACTGAACATACTGGAGTAACTAGAGGATTGCAATTTCTAATTTACAAATTTTGTCATTTTTGAAATAAACTTTTATATTCTGTCATGTAACCCTAAATTAATGTAACTTAAATTAATGACTTCCTAGAGTGACTGCTTTTTCAAATTAAGGGTCAAAATTTTGCTAATAAATACATCAATTGTTAGGTTATTAGTTCACTTGAATTAGACATGAGATGAGTACATTTTATTATCTATGGATAATTTTTGGAATTATTGATAACATTTTTGCATCTATTGGGAATATTCCATGAGTGGATGATATAATCTTAAAGGAAACAGAGGATCTTTCTCCTCATTGCACTTGACATGGTTAAAATAAGTTCTCATGCTAAAAATGTCCCTGTTTATACCTGGATTTCCTGACACAAAAGGATAAAGACTAAGGCCTTATGGCTGTAAGGCAAACTCTGAGAGATTTACAAAGTGAATTCCAGGACACTAAAAACAAAACTTGCAGCTATAAAGATTAGGTTAATGGTCAGGAAAAAGAATCCTAAAGGTTGTTATCTCACAGTATTTCCAGTTTTGTTCTCAGCTCTGCAGGTCCCCATGGTCAATTGATACAAAAATGATCAGGTGTTAGGAAAAAACCAAAAGTTTCAAATGAGACTTATTTGTACAACAAAGCCAATTTAATAACTTTTCTAGAGAAATACAGCTGCCAAAAAGATGAATGTTTGTGTAGGCCAGAGAGCATGTTATCTTCCCTGAGTTGAAGCCTGTTTTAGAAACTAATTTATGATTGCAAAGCTAAGCAGCAGACATGGAGTATTTAAGATGTCTACATATAAATAATTCTCTTTTTAGTTTCAGCATCTTCTTCCCTTTTCCAGTACTGAGGAAGTATTACCAACCTATGTTTTTAGTTGCCCTTAAGCTACTTTTCATATGAGAAAGCCCCTGTTTACTTGGGGGAGGAGGGGAGAGTTAGATCTTTACTAAGCCTGATTTCTTGCTTACTACTTCTTTTTTTCTGGTTGTTATCCTACAAAGATAATGAATGCCCTTTCCAAAAGGTGAGATCTTTTCAGTAAGCCCCTTCAATTATCTATGTTTTTAGGTTCTGCATTATTAAGATGAGATGGTGAGACTAAATGATCTCTTAAAGTTTCAACCAGAAATAAACATTAATAATGAATTTTGGTAAATGATAATGAAAATGATATGTAATAAAGTTTTAACCTTAGGAAAAGAACTTTACACAGAATCTGCCTTTTGATCTTCATTTTATGTTCTTCTTAAAGAGTTTATAATGTATTAAATCTTGGATAAATGCTTGCCAAATACAAAGTACAGTGTGAATAGTTTAAGAAATATTACATAGCTTAGCAACATATTTTTCCCTATGCTGACAGAGAAGTGAAAACTTTGCTCTCTGGCTTGTAGGAACACTTACACTAGGAGGCCTACAAAGGAGTATCTTTAAAAGGGGGCACAGAGTTTGTTTTTTCAGTATCAAAGAATTCACAGTTGACAAAGTTCTTGTGTATTTGAAGGAGCTGGAAGCTAAAATGATTTCCTTTCTCTCTGCAGGAAAGCTGAACTCTTGGGCATTTTTTTGTATCAGTATCTCTGATGACATTCACAATTTTTCAGTATTAAGTTTTAATTCCAGAGCATGAGCTACAATTTATGGTGAAAATCTTTAATATGGTTTTTAATATAAACATTTACATTTCTAAGTAGCTGAAAATGGGTTTCAATCTGGAATATGTATCAAGATTTACTAATGCTGTGCCCTAAAGAACATTATTATGAAACAGCAATTGCCTTGTATCTATCTACATCCATTACTTTTAGAAATAAGGAACATTTTCTATTGGTAATAAAATAATTTCCTGAAGCATATTGAAATTTCCATAGGACATTTGCTTGTGGGAAATAAATTAGTTACTTAAAACAATAAGGAACATCCTGGTTTCAGAGCCTGATATGAATCTATGTAGATTGTGCTTTGAAGTTACAAATGAAAGTGAGGGATTAGGAGGAAAACTTGACAAAATTGATGAGAGAAAAGTTGTTTTCATAAAGTTTTATTTCACAGCATCATTTGTCATTTACTCAGCTCATTTGACAGAATACAAAAGAATGATTATTTTGAAATCATTTTTCCAGGCTAACATTACAAAATGTCAACTGATAGAAACCATATAAACCAATAAGAAATCATCCTTCTATCTATTTAACTCCCAAGTCTATCTAATTGAATTATATGGGATAGATGCTTGGATTATTTATAGTTTATAAAATAGTATTATTTGAAACATAATTTTTGAAGAAAAGAATTGTTGCTTATTCTTCATGCCTTACCCCTCCAAAAAATAGTTATTTGAACATAGCAGACCCTTAATGAATGAATGTATAAATATTTTATTTAGCATTTATCAAGAGCTCATATTGACTATAATAAATTAATAAAAATCTCAAGTTTATGTAGTGCTTTAATCTACAAAGTGATTTCTTCTCAAGATTCCTATGAGATAGGTATTCATTTATGACACAATTCAGTTAAGAATTTCCATGGGAAATATAAATCTCATGGGAGATAGATGAGAATTGCTTCTAATGATAAAGATGGCAACCAACACACAGACACAAAAGCAGATTAGATTGTTTATGGGAAATTAAAAATAAAATATATTTAAATGACTCCAAGTCTATCTTGAAATAATTGAACATTCTTTTCATAATAATGTTCTCTTGATTGTGATATATTGCCAGAAGTCATAGAAAGCTATGGTACTTGAAGAACTGAAATTAAGAATTAACTAAAGGGAAATGGAAAAAGACATAGTCAATATAAATGGCTGCCACATATTGCCAATAAAAGATTATTTAAGAGAAAAGACACACACACACACACAGACACGTGTGTGTGTGTGTGTGTGTGTGTGTGTGTGTGTGTATAGGATACCATTAAAGAAACAGAACAACAGAATGACATAATGGATGGAGTGCTACATATACAATCAGGAAAAACTCTGATTTCAAATTCTATGTTAGATACCTATTAGCAAATCATTTAACCTTTGGAGGCCTCTATTTTCTCCTCTGTAAAATGAATTAATTGAAGTTTAGTGACTGCTGGGGTCTCTTGTAGGTCTGAATCTATGATTGTATGTATGAATTTTAAAAATAGGAAGTTTCCACAAGGGATGGCCAACAGAAAATTTGGTCCATTGAGAGGTATGATAAACAATATTTTGCTTTTATAGGATCTTTTCCTCTTTCAGTGTTTTTTGCACTCATATTTCAATGTTTTAATAAATTATTTTGTTAATGTTGACATTCCATCCAACAATGTATATTAAAAACCTATTTTTTTCTATGCCCTTCCATAAATTTCCTACAGATGTGTTCTCTATTTTTAGGGAATCTTCATGTAGTTCTCTTAATTTACATGGGTGGGCCAACCTTTATTCTTGCTCTATGTTCTGTTTACCTCCTTTATCAGTCTATACATCTATTTAATGATTTTTTTTATACTTCTGGAACATCATTTGTAATATGCTATTTATCAACATGCATTTCTTACATGATCTTTTGATAGATCATTATCAAATCTCTGTCTACTAAATGTTTCCCTAGGCCTACAAAATAATTACATTTCTTCCAGCCATAAAAAATCCATCATTTCATCTACCCATCTCTGCTAGTTTATCATCATGTATCTCTTCTTCCTTTTATGGGTAAACTCCCTGAGAAGTTCTGTCTACAATAAGTTTCTCCACTTCCTTTCTTTTCATTTTCTTAACTTTTTTCAGATTAGCTTCTGACTTTATCATTCAATAGAAATTGTTGTTTCCATTTACTGATCTCTTAATTACCAAAATTAATGTCATTTTCTCAGTCATTCTTTTTGACCTCTCTAAAACCTTAGACTCTGTAGATTACCTTCTTTTCTTTTAAACCCTCTTTTTCTTAGATTTT
Organism: Myrmecobius fasciatus; assembly: GCA_023553655.1. NCBI lineage: Eukaryota > Metazoa > Chordata > Mammalia > Dasyuromorphia > Myrmecobiidae > Myrmecobius > Myrmecobius fasciatus. The sequence goes on along the minus strand of JAJPUD010018630.1, from coordinate 10,584 downwards.
TTTTGTGACACCTATCTACTCTTCCTTCTCTTCCTATCTTTCCAACCTCTCTTCAATCTTTTTTTTGCTGCATCTTCATATAGCTTCCATCCACTATGGATGTACTCCAAGGTGCTGTCTTAACACTACTTTTTCCTTTATACTATTTCACTAGATGTTTCCATTAGTTTCCATGGTTTTAATTATCATCTCTATGCACATGACTCCCAGATCTACTTGTCCAGCCCTAACCTCTTTCCCCATCTCCAGTCTCACATCTACAACTGCCTTTTAGATATCTTGATTATTTGCATGTTGTTTTTCCAATTAGATTGTGATATTAAGGAAAGGGTCTGTTGTTTTATTTTGTTTCCCTCCTTTCTTTGTATCCCAAGTCCTTAGCATAGTTCCTGTCACATAGTAGGAATTTAATAAATGTTAGTTGATTAATTGATCATTCTGTGAGACAGTATTATGGAAATTCTTATCCTATTTTATTCATATAGGCAGTTTCAAACACTTACTCCAGTTGTCTTAGCTAGTTACAGAACCAAGACTAGAAAGTATTTTCTAACAAAAATATAATTAAATTTTGAGGACCAAATATGATAAGTGATAATGCTTTAGTCAGATGAAGTGAATCAAGGTAATATATTACTCCTTCCAAGTAAATGACTATTTTAACGTTTAAGTGCTACTACTGGTGAACATTTTAGGCTTTTAGTAAGCTGGGAAAAGTACATCACACCTTATGGTAAAACTTATAGATGACAATCTACTTATTATTTATGTGCACTTAGTCTGGGATAAGATATAAAAGTCTTGGCTTAAAAATTATATACATGTATACACATATGTATATTATGTATTAATATTATCTATACATATATATAACACATGTACATTTATCTTCTATAGTCTCATGTCCTATTACTCCAAGCACTGCATCACCTATCTGTCTCTTTATTTTAAATGAGGGAGAACAAGGAATGATCATTTATATGGTGCATCTCTTTACAAAAATGTGTATGTATATGTTTATGTGTCTACAACTGTGGAACAAAGTGAGTAACATTGGTTATTCATTGGATAACTGTTGAAGGTTGTTTATGTATTGATTCCATTTTCTTGAGTTTTTCTTCTCTTTATTTTTCTTTTGTGGGCAGAAAAATATTTGGAATAAGGATGGCTCTCTTGGAGAGAAATGGGTGAGAAATATATGAAAATGTCTAAGCAATGGAAAAACAAAAGATACCAATAACATGTATTTTGAATAGATTTTCATTTCTGGTTAGGGACCAATGTTTTATCTGCAACTACTAATCTCCCTCTGTGGGAGAATCATATGCAAAGCATCTGCTCCTGTTGAATTTTGCACTTTGTGTTATATAAAGACATTCATTCATTTTGTTATATAAAGACATTCATTCATTTTGTTATATTAAGACATTCATTCATTTATTCATTCACAAAACAAATGTTTAAGTGCCTACTTTCTGAAAGAGATCCATCTCAATGAACTTATCAATTGTATTCAGTACATAAAAGATAAGGAAGCTTCTTACATTTAAGTCAATGTGCTGAATACTGAATGAGATAAACAGGTAAGTAGTCTTTGGCCTCATGGAGCCTAAAGTCCAAAAGGGAAGTAATACCTGTAGAAAATCATATGCAATCTATAAAATGCAAAAGTACAATTAGAGTGATCACAGTGGTGTTTTAGTTCTGAGTTGGGAATGATTGCTTCTGGCTAGGGCAGATCAGAAAAGTTTTACATAGACCATTTGGTCTAGAAAAGGGTGGAATAATCAGACTTGAACTATTGGGGGTTAAATAAATAGAATTTTTCAGATTTTCTCCAAGTTGTATTTATATAAAGGGGCAATGAAAAGATTCATTGCAATTCTTATCACCTTAAATTTTTAAAATACCTTAAAATACCCCCCAAACCAAAAAGTGAGTTGACAAATTCTCTTTTACTAAGTTACAGAAATAGTCAGCATGATCACCCACAAGGAAGAATGCAAAAATATCCAGAAGGGGAAAAAACAGCTCCCACTTACTTTTGTAAATCTAAGCTCTATGTCGGAATTCAATTTTACAAGAATAATCTTAGTCAAACTGTTTAGAACATGCATATTATTAGAAATAGAACATTTATCACCTTTGAGGGGTGGGGTGGGTGGGGATTCACATTTAGAAACATAGAAAACTCTCCTACAAAAAATTACATTTATGCAATGAAATTCTATGGAATTTAGGCACCAAACAATGACATAACAATCTGGATTGGGAGGAAGTTGCACAGAAGGACAGCTTTTATTAAGTTGCAGATGGCCTTACTCTAGTTGGCTGAAACTATTGTGACTTGGGAACAGGATTGAACTCAAATGCCAGAAGCCATCCCAGATGGCACAGCCAATATAATAGAGAACACATTTCAATAATAATTTAAACAGAAAGCATAACACTTACAGAAACTGGCATTACTTCTGGGCATAAGAGCCCTTTCCTCATGAGGAATTTCAGTGAACATCAGCAACATCAAAATTTTTTTATTTAGATTTAAAAAAATCATTATATAAGGATTTGGGGAGTCATCAACTTAAAACATAAATCTTAATCAAACCAATAAATATTTACTCATATTTACTATATAAGTGTAACAATCAAAGTAAAGACCTCTCACTATTGACTAGATTCAGCAAGGCCTGAGGGCCCAAGTTTTGGTTTTAGGGGGGAAAGTAGAAAGCAGTTTGATTTATAAATTGTCAACATTCCAGTTCCTAAATAAGGAAATTAAAGCATATATAACCAATTAGAATGTATGTAAAGGAAAAGGGGGAGTGGGCTTAGGACTTTCTTTGTTCTGGACTGTATAAAAATCACAAGAATTTACTGGACAGTGGCTCTCCCAACTCTGGACAACTTATTTGATCCATTGTGGAACCGCTGGGTACTCGTGAATTCTTGAATAAAGCCTTTGTTCTATACCTTGAGATGCCTCTGAAGTATTGATAATTCAGATGAGGGTCTGAATATCACGCCCCCCACATATATATGTAAGTATATACATATATATATGTATATATATATATATATATATATTTACTATATACAATAAATCCAGTGTACTAGGCTCTGTGAAAGAGAAATAGAACTCAATCCAGTTCTGATGTTTAGTGCATCTATATTTACTTTAATGGTGGTATGAATAAATATCTGAATGGATAGATGAGTGAATGAATATAACCTCAAATTTAAATGTATTTTCTCTTTTCTACAGGCTTCATTCTAAATATTTGTGTAATTTCATTGCAACATGCTTGTCAATATTCAATTTTATCAACTGATTTCTGAGACTTAAAAGAAATATAGAAATCATATTATACATTCTATAGATCCAATAGATAATTTTGTCAAATAAAATAACAATGTGACAAAACAAAAATAAATCTGACATAGATGCAGCTAGAAATCAAGATGACCTGAGTTTAAATCAAGCCTCAGATGTTTACTAACTGTATGATTCTGAACAAATCATTTAACTTCTCCCAGACTCATTTTCCTCATCTGTAAAATGAGGCAAATAGTAGCATCTAATTCACTATAGATTAGGGAATTTCCCTGGGATTATCTCTCTTGATTGAATTGGAATATTTTGTATTTCACTAGATCTCATTCCCTCAGGATATGATCTGGTAGTCAGTCATTCAATAAACATTCATTAAATTCCCACTATAGGTTAGTTGCTTGCTAAGTGATAGAAATATGAAGGAAGGTAAAAGACAGTACTTGTCCTCAATAAATTTATAATTTGAGGGGGGGGGGGGAGGAGAGACAACCAGCAAAAAAAATTATAAACAATCTGCATACAAGATAAATAGGAAATAGTTAAACAAGAGAAGACATTGAAATTAAAAAATATTGGAAAATTTCTTTAGAAGGTAGATTTTAGTTGGCACTTGAAAGAAGCCATGGAAATTAGAAAGTAGGTAAATATGAGAAGGGATAATATTCTAGGCAGGGGAGTACAACTAAAGAGAATGGCTACATATAGAGTCTGATCTGTTTATCTTTTTTTTTTTTTTTTGATTTTTCTTTGTTATTGTCTTAATTAAATGGTTTTATTTATATTATTCCCTATGTATGTTTTTTGTATAACTGATATTTGGTGGAAAAGGAATTAAATGCTGAATCTTTTTTTTTAATCTATCTATCTGTTTATCTATCTATTTATCTATCTATCTATTTATCTAATTACCTAATCTTTGTAAACTTCCATCCCCCTTAAGGAATGGTAATCAGGAATAAAACTTGAAACTATTTTTCCCCATACCAATAATAGGGGGCAGATTAATATAATTTTAGCTCAATGCATTTTTTTTTCTGAGATTAAAGAGGATCTTCAATCTCTTGCTTTTTCTCTTGGCAGGATTCAAAGTCTCCTTGTAGAAGAGGTAAAGAGACTAGTTATGCCTTCTTTGCAAGACACAAACACAGACAGACACATACAGGCACATACTTTATCTTTGAACAGCTAAAACATATATAGAGTTCTATATATGTTAACTCATTTATTGATGATCTCTTTAGATCCTTATAACTATACTGTGAGACAGATATGCTTATTAACTTCATCTTACAATTGAAATAAATGAGGTTAATGGGGATAAAGGTGATTTGCCCAGAATCCCATAGAGAGTAAGTACCTGTGTTGGGAATTGAATTGGGAATTTTCTGATTTTGAGTCCAGTGCTCTTATTTATTGTTCCATCTAGCTACTTTCAAAACTGCTATTTTCCATGCTATCTAGCCCTAATTTCCAGACTCAGTTATTTAAGACTTGATTTTGACTCCTCACCTTTCTCATTACTTTTGTCTATATATGCTCCAGTATAACAATGAGTTATTTAAGTTGTGACACACAAAACATCACAATATTTTAGGTTTTGTGTGTTCAGGGCAAACATGGAATGAGATCATTATATTTCTTGCTCTGGACACTGTGTTTCCATTAATATGGAATATATTATTTTTTTCAGCAGGCACATTTCTATATTATTTTATTATATGCTTGTGATTAATACCCACAGATATTTTAGACAGAAAATTCACTTGAGTTGTGTCTCACCCATATTATAGTCATGCTTCTGACTTTTATTCAGTTGAAATACAGACTTTATTAATTGCCACCTTTGGAAATCCCATCCATTTTTCTAACCTATTAATTTTTTTAAGCACTTTGTTATGTTATTCATTGTAGATCATCTTATATCCCCAATTTTGATAAATATGCTGTCATTTTTCAAATTATTCACAAAAATGTTAAATTAGGCTGATAGTTATCAATTCTGTTAACACAATGAGATCAGAGATTCCATTTTAAAAGGAATTTTAAGCAAATTCCATTATTTGTGGTATTTCCACTAACATTTGTTGACGGCAGGTTGGTCTATTGTATTGAAATTAAACAATCCTTGGAATTTGTTGTTTCTGTTCAGTGATTTCAGAGGTGTCTTAACTTTTCCTGACCCCACTTGGGGTTTTCTTAGCAGAAATATTGGAGTGGTTTATCATTTCCTTCTGAAGCCCATTTTATATATGAATAACTAAGACAAACAGGGTTAAGTCATGCAACTATTAAGTTTTTGAGGCCAGAGTTGAACTAAGGAAGATTAGTATTCCTGACTTCAGGTCAGACATTCTGTCTCCTCTGTCACCTGGCATGGATTTAAAATATATTTAGTTTAGGGGCAGCTAGGTGGTACAGTGGTTAGAGCACCAGCCCTGAAGTCAGGAGGACCTGAGTTCAAATCTGGTCTCAGACACTTCCTAGCTGTGTGACCCTGGGCAAGTCACTTAACCCCAATTGCCTCAGCAAAAAAGCAAAATATATATATATATATATGTATATATATATTTAGTTTAAAAAGGAGATTGGTCTATAATTTTCTTTCTCTGTTTTTGTTTTACCTGGTTTAGGTATCAGTACCATGTCTGTATCATAAAAAGAGTTTGGTAGGAGTCCTTCATTTCCTATTTTTTCGAATAGTTTATATAATATTGGAGTTAACTGTTCTTTAAATGTTTGGTAGAATTCACATGTAAATCCATCTGGTCCTGGGGATTTTTTCTTAGGGAGTTGATTAATGACTTGTTCTATTTCTTTTTCTGAAATGGGACTATTTAAGTAATTTATTTCCTCTTCTGTTAATCTGGGCAATCTATATTTTTGTAGATATTCCTCCATTTCACTTAGGTTATCAAATTTATTGGCATACAGTTGGGCAAAGTAACTCCTGATTATTGCTCTAATTTCCTCTTCATTGGTGGAAAGTTCTCCCTTTTCATTTTTGAGACTAACAATTTGATTTTCCTCTTTCCTTTTTCTAATTAAATTAACTAGAGGTTTATCTATTTTGTTGGTTTTTTCATAAAATCAACTTTTAGTTTTATTTATTAATTCAATAGTTTTTTTTACTTTCAATTTTACTAATCTCTCCTTTTATTTTTAGGATTTCAAGTTTGGTATTTGATTGGGGGTTTTTAATTTGTTCTTTCTCTAGCTTTTTTAGTTGCAAGCCCAATTCATTGATTTTCTCTTTTTCTATTTTATGCAAATAAGCATCTAGAGATATAAAATTTCCCCTTATTACCGCTTTGGCTGTATCCCACAAATTTTGGTATGTTGTCTCATTATTGTCATTCTCTTGAATGAAATTAGTAATTGTGTCTGTAATTTGCTGTTTCACCCATTCATTCTTTAGCATAAAATTATTTAGTTTCCAATTGGTTTTTGGTCTATTTTCTCCTGGCCTTATATTGCATGTGATTTTTATTCCGTCATGATCTGAAAAAAAATGCATTTATTATTTCTGCCTTCCTGCATTTGATTTTGAGGTTTTTGTGTCCTAGCACATGGTCAATTTTTGTATAAGTTCCAAGGACTGCTGAGAAAAAAGTAAACTTCTTTCTGTCTCCATTTAATTTCCTCCAAAGATCTATCATACCTAACTTTTCTAACATTTTGTTTACCTCGATAGGATTTTCTTTATTCTTGGCTCTTCTAGTTCTCCTACAATTCTTCCTGATCAGGATAGATGGCACAGGTCCTGTCTTCTATAACATAACCTATGATAGGAGCCAAATCCTAAAAGACAAGGCAATGGATAAATAACCTATGGCTTTGTATACACAGAGAGATAGGTCATAAATTATGGCAGCTTAGGAGAAACACTTGTGAAGTTAGAAAAATATAGGTTTTGTGGGAGGACTGTCAAGCAGTTTTTTTTTCACATCTCATGTCACAGGTACTGCAACTAACTTGAACATACCTGCTAGTGGCATCCCTAGAATAGAAGTTTTCAGGCATAGAAGATCTAAGAAAAACAATCAGCAAAATATGATGCCATAGAAGAGGATGAATTAGGAGATAATTTGTTGTCACACCGACTATGACCAAAAAGCAGAGATTTTTATTCCACCACAGTTTTTATTTTTTTATGTATTTTAAATACAAAAATCATCTTTTTTGTATTCTAATACATTGTGAATGCCTTCAAGCAAGAAGTTATTTATCTTTATATCAGCTTCTGCACATTGCACATAGGGTATTTTTTTGTTGAATTGAATTGAAACAAAAATTTCACCTCTCTATCCTTACATTGTGTCCATTTGAGCATTTTAAATCATTTACAATTGCAAATACAGGTATGATCAAATGTGGGAGTCACTGACTATATTATTAAAATTTAACTTTAACCAAACCATGAAGCTCCATTAGGGAGTTTATTTATTTGTTTTTATACCCCCCTTTTCTCTTCTCTCTCTCTCTTTTCTTTCTCTCTCTCTCTCTCTTTCTATATCCCTCTCTTATCTCTGTGTGTGTGTGTGTGTATGTGTGTGTGTGTGTGTTTGTGTGTTTGTGTCTTTCTGTATCTGTCCAAACAAAGAGAATTAGTTTTATTTCCTAATTTAAATGTATGACTTATGAATTATAAAATCTCTAAATTTTAAGGAACAACAAAGTTAATTTTGTTCAAGAATGGAAAAAAACACTACTTGAAATCAAAGGATATAGATGGTGCAAATACAATTCTAATCTATAAGTCTGATAAATCTTCAAATGAAACATCTCTAAAGCATCTTCTTAAATTAGTTATCCTGTAACTACCCAAATACTTACAATGATACTAAGCGCACAGTCTTCCAAAGAATTTCATTTTTCCTTGGGGCAGTTGAAATTGGCAAGCGGGTTTTCTTCATATGAGCTAAAACTTACCCCTCTGTCTATCCCATCCATTATATTTATTTCTTTCTTGGAGTCAATCAGTAGAAAATAACTCCCCTTCTAGGTGACAGCTTAACAACTATTCATAGACATCTAGCACGTATCCTCTAAGTCTTTTCCTCTCCAGACTTAAAACCTCCCCAAGCCAGATATTCGGCAAGATATGAAACAATCAATCATCCTCAAATGGATAGTATTGCTGTCTTTGGTTTTAGCATAATAGATGCTTTAATAGGAGTTTGCTGATGAATCACTTAAGAATTATTTGTTCTATTACTTTTTTCCCTTGTTATTGTTTTCTTTTTTCTGGTTATATTGGAAATATATATTTTCTGGAAATATATATTAAATTTCAATACATATTTCCTTATGAATCATGTTGGGAGAAAAATCAGTACACAAGGGAAAAAAAACATGAAAGAAACAAAAAGAAGAAAAAAAAGTGAACATAGCATGTATTGATTTACAGTCCCCATACTTCTCTGAATGCAAATCACATTTTCTATTCAAATTTTATTGGAGGGGAGGATCCTTTTTTAATTTTATTAAAGTTTTTTTTTTTTTTTACAAAACATATGCATGGGTCATTTTTCAACATTATCCTTGCAAAACTTACTGTTCCACATTTTCCCTCCTTCCCCCCACTCCCTCCCCTAGATGGCAGGTAGTCCAATAAATGTCAAACATGTTAAAATATATGTCAAATCCAATATATATATATATATATGTATATATATATATATGCATATTTATAGTTATCTTGCTGCACAAGAAAAAGCAGATCTAGAAAGAAAAAAAAAACCTGAGAAAGAAAACAAAATGCAAACTACAACAAAAAGAGTAAAAATGCTATGATGTGAACCACACTCAGTTCCTACAGTCCTCTCTCTGGGTGTAGATGGCTCTCTTCACCACTGAACAAGTGGAACTGCTTTGAAACATATCATTGTTGAAGAGAACTATATCCTTCAGAATCGATCATCATACATTGTTCTTGTTGCTATGTACAATGATCTCTTTTTTCTGTCACTTCACTCAGCATCAGTTCATTCAAGTCTCTTTTTTATTATTATTTTTTTTATTTATTAATACTTTTTATTTGCAAAACATATGTATGGGTAATTCCTAAACATTAGCACTTACAAAGCTTTACAAATTTCCCCCCTACTCCCCACCCCTCCCCTAGATGGCAGGATATCCACTATATGATAATTATGTTAGAATACTTAAGAAATCGAATATATGTATAGTTATTGCCACACATCATTTTTTTTGTGCAGGAGAAATCATATCTACAAGAAATAATAATCCGATAAAGGAAATACAATGCAAGCAAACCTCAATAGAGAACATGAAAATATTATGTTGTGGTCCACATTTCACATCCCTCTCTCTGGGTGTATATGGCTTTCTTCACTGAACAATTGGAATTGGTTTGAAGCATTTCATTGTTGAAGAGAGGTATGTCCCTTAGAACTGATCCTCATATAGTATTGTTGTTGCCAGGTATAATGATCTCCTGGTTCTACTCATTTCACTCAGAATCAGTTTATGCAAGTCTCTCCAGGCATCTCTGAAATCGTCCTGCTGGTAGTTTTTCACAGAGCAATAATATTCCATAACATTCATATACCATAATTTATTCAGCCATTCTCCAATTGATGGGCATCCTTTCAATTTCCAGTTTCTAGCCACTATAAAAAGAGCTGCCATAAACATTCTTGCACATGTGGGTCCCTTTCCCTCCTCTAAGATCTCTTTGGGATATAGGCCCAATAGACACACTGCTGGGTCAAAGAGTATGCATAGTTTGATAACTTTTTGAGCATAGCTCCAAATTGTTCTCCAGAATGATTGGATCCGTTCACAGTTCCACCAACAATGTATTAGTGTCCCAGTTTTCCCACATCCCCTCCAACATTCATCATTATCTTTTCCTGTCATTTTAGCCAATCTGACAGGTGTGTAGTGGTACCTCAGAGTTGTCTTAATTTGCATTTCTCTGATCAATAATGATTTGGAACATCTTTAGTTCATGCAAGTCTCTCCAGGTCTCTCTGAAATCATCTTGCTGGTCGTTTCTTATGGAACAATAATATTCCATAACATTCATATAACATAGTTTATTCAGCCATTCTCCAATTGATGGGCATCCATTCAGTTTCCAGTTTCTAGCCACTACAAAAAGGGCTTCCACAAACATTCTTGCACATGTGGATTCCTATCCCTCCTTTAAGATCTCTTTGGAATATAGGCCCAATAGAAACACTGCTGGGTCAAAGAGTATGCATAGTTTGATAACTTTTTGAGCA
>JAJPUD010018629.1:0-28317 GCA_023553655.1 Myrmecobius fasciatus | reverse complement strand
GGGGGGAGACAGCCGCTTTGTCCTGCCTGACAGGCTGTTCACAATGGGGACACGTGTCTTTCACACCTACCCTGGGGGCGGAGTGCAGCTGAAACTTGACCCCCTCTGAATGAGAGGGGGAGGGGGGAGGAGGGAGATCTGAGCGCCCACCCAGATCCCATCACCCCTCCCGCTTCTCCTCTACCCCACCCCAAGATCTAGTCCTCCATTAACTCTTTAAGCGCCTAGAAAGTAACTGAGGAAACGCTGCCATGGTGCGAGAAGTAATCTGTTATAAACTGGAAGAGTGTCAAGGCCACACAAAAACACATACATGCAGTCCTCGGCACACACAATCCACCTCCCCCCCTTAGTCCAGTCAGAGCCTAAGGCATGTATATGTATATATATGTGTGTGTGTATACATATATGTGCTTCTTAGCCTCAGGTTAAAGATATTTGAGAATAAGTCCTAAAGATCCAGGTAACCTCCGCTATAATCTTGTCACAGATCCCGCGGGGTTTGGACTAGGGCGGAGAAGGCTGGTTCCCAGGAACAAGGCTCGGTGCAGCTCGGATCTCTGTGGCGTGGGTGAGGGGGCGGGGTAGAGACTAGGGAAAGTCGCCTTTTAGCAATTTCACACCAATACATGCCTTGGGGTGGGGGTGGGGGCGCTCAAGGGAAGGGAAAAAGTTTATTTCCAACACAATTTGCATAGAGGACTTTAGAGAAGGATGGTTGGGGGGGAAGGGGGAGAGTGTTCTGTTTCCCTTACTTCTGATTAAGGGATCAATAGAACTCAAGGAAACAAACTTAGCCTTGTCCCTCCCCCCCACACACACACACACTCCCACTGGCACTCCCACTGTCCCCCCAGCCCCCTCAACCCTCAAAAAGAAAGACACCCTTCCTCCCCAACCCCACCACAGTGTTGCGCTCGTCCCCTAGCCCAATTAGCCGGCCGCTACAAAGCTTAGCAAAGCTTGTAGGTCTCTCTCCATTTCTCAGGCGGGTGATACAGAGCACACCCAGCGCTACCCCTCCACGTGGGCCAGCTACCTGACACTGCGGCTCAACACTCCCTTTATTTATCTTGGACTCTACAGCTCCTCTCCTTTCCCTGGCTCCCCTCCCTTCCATGGCCACCCCACCCCCTGCCACCTCCCACCCCCCAAACCCCCACCCCCCTCCTTGCAACGCCTCTTCCCTCGGCTCCCGCCGGGACTCTCCCAAGTCAACGAGAATTCACGCTAATTATCTCCAACCTCCGTTGGGTTCCCCTATGCCGGGTCAACCCCCCCACTCCCCCACCCCTACCCCGTCCCTCCTGCCCAGCCCGAGGATTTCTTCCCACCCTCCACCCCAGGCCCAGCCTCTTTGGCTCCTCGTTTCAATAGCCAGCCCCCTCCCCTTCTCCGTCTGTCTCTGTCTCTGTCTCTGTATGCATGTATGTATGTGTGTGTGTGTGCGCGCGCGCGCGCGTCTGTGTGTGTGTGTGTGTGTCTCTGTGTGTGTGTATGTGTCTCTGCCTGTCTCTGTGTCTCTGACTATCTCGTCGTTTAGGGTATTCATTAACTGAGTGCCAAGGAATAACGGCATTATTCCCCCCCAGAGAAGGCACCCTGCCCCCGCGACTATCTGAGGCTTCATTGTAAAAGGATTAAAAGTTAAAGACCTCCATCTTATGATTCTTCCATTTAATCTTCGTGGCGCCTGGGAGACATGCTCGATGGATGATGGCTTTTAAAATATTCCTAATGTCGGCTACCTTTTAAGACTCCAAGCCGAGCAAACAAACGTAATTTATTTCCAGAAGAAAGGGGATATTGAGATGTTTAAGTTTATGAACTGCCGTCCCCATGTATATTTGTTAGATTCTGACAAATACCCAAATAATGTTAAAATCAGCCATTCATCACTTATGAATTTATGCAAAACTTTCTGCGCCCCGGGCCAATATTTTTTTAGACAGAGTTTCACTTGCAAAAGGGGCTGACGGGGCGGCAGAGGGGGGCAGGGTGGGAGTCTTTAAAAAAAAAAAAAAAGCCGAAAGCAAGAATTTTCATGCCTGGTAAACACGCGAATTATGCGAAGAGAGTTATTCCCAGCTGGGCCCGCAGCCAAGGTTCCAAGAGCCGTAGCGAGTGCCCCCCACCCCCACGTTGGAAATGTCATTGGATTACAATGCGAGGTCTTCCCCCTCGGCAAGAACCCCCTCCCCTAAGCCGGTCTCCCTCCTCCTCCCCACCCCTTTTCATTTGGAAAACCCTCTCACAGCCGGCGAGCTTCTCCTTTTTCACCTCCTCTCCCTAAGTGATCCAGAGAGGCAGGAGCAGGGCGCAGTAGTGAAAAGTCAAACAAACAAGGGAAGTCTGGGTTAGAGAGCAGTCAGTGGCTCTCCAAAGCTGTTGGTTGGCTTTCACCCCAGAAGACACTTGCCAGGATAACTGCCGGACAGGGAAGGTGGTTATAGAGGAAGCTGGACGGCTGCTCTTGGGGACTGTCTTATCTTTCTCCAACGAGTCACATTTTTAATAAGACTGATAATAATTGAAGTTCCAACAATAATTGACTTCAGAAAAAATGAAGGCTCTCTGGTCAGATAAACAGAAAGGGCTGTCCTCTCGGGTCAGCTAGTGCCCATCTCCTGCCAGGAGGAATATTGATCTCTGTAGAGTCTGCTGCCTTGACAGCCTGTCTCTCTGGATTTATGCAGCTGCTCGGAGGGACACTGCAGTGCAGAGAGAATGGAGATTTATAACTGCTATATCTCCAGAAACAGGGCAAACATCGGTTACCAAAAATAATAATAATAACTCATGAAAAGCTCCAAATGCCCCCACACACTCATATCCACACACCACTTACACTTTGAAATGATTAAATGGATCCATCCATCAAATGAGAAACCTGTACTCAGCATATACGCACCAATACACACTCCACCCACTCTGCCTCCTTAGTAGAGACAAAATGAGAAAGGCCAAATGTCCCAGAAAATCCAGGCTCCTTTCTCAAGACCCTATAAGAATATCCAGGGAATGGGATCTGTTCACTGTTATTTTTCGGGCTTTATAAATTCAGACTTCAGCTTCTTTCACTCCTGGGGAACAGAGTTGAAGTTTGGTAGCAGCTGCAATAAGAAACTGACTGGGTGACGTTTAAGAGCACTTTGGATGGAGTTCGTGCTGGATGAGGCCAACAGCATGGAGGTTTCAAGTGAACGCATATGAAAGGACAATAGAAATCCTGCGGGACTTTGAGACTGGGAGAGATAAAATCCTGGTTGTTTCCAGGACAAAGACACAAGATCTTTAAGCCTGTTTCCTCATCTGTAAAATAGATATTTTTATTATTATAATAATGCTGGCAACAAATTGCAACAGATAGACAGCAGTAGCAAATTGGTTGCAAAAGAAATGCTCAGTGCTTGGAGGGACTGGGAGAAGATAGGCAAACTAATGAAAATGCAATTAGTATAGTTGCACATTGGGCCTCATTAAAGAATAGAGAAACAAGAATTATGATACTAGTATTTAAGAGGAAAAAAGTATTTCATTTCTCTTTTTCTTTTTTTATTTTCCCAGAGAAATCTCCTGAAAGTTGTTATTATAATTGGTCAGAAATTGCCTCAATTAAGCTTAACTGTACTATATTCAGTAGGAAAACTTGAGTTTGAATCCTGTGTCGGTTATTTACTACCTTGGTGACCTAGAAATAGTTATTTAATCTGTAAATGAAAGAGAAATTGAGTAGATGATCTCTAAACTTCCTAGCACCTCCAGCTCTGTGATAATATGAGCCATTTATTGACTATTTATAATTTGTTGAAAAAATTGAAAACTGCCTTCATAAAGGAAGTATCCCACCTCCAATACCCCACTATGAAATCATAGTACCTCTCAAAGTATTGAACCATAACTCCCCCTTCCAGACAACCTCTTCTCCCTTGACTTCTAAAACAGCTCTGCTGCTTTTCTTACTATTTGCCTCAGTTTCTTCTCATTTCCTTAACAGAATTATCATCATTCAAGCCTTTACTCATACTTCAGGTGCCCTTCAGGTTTATATGGATGAACCCACCCACTCAAGACTCTGTCCTAAATCCTTTATCCTTTTCTACAACTCTTCCTGGATAATTTCATCAGCTTCCAGTTATCACTTGTGTGATGCTGAATCTCAAATCTATGGCTACAGCTTTAATATCTTTAATATTTTAGATACAGCTATCTGGATGTTCAATCTATCAAGATCTTAAAATCAAAAAGTCCAAAACTGAACTTGTCATCTTCCCTCCTAAATCCACTTCTAACTTCCCTCTTTCTTTGTTGATGCCTCTGATTCAAAACCTTTGCTTCTTCCCTTGCTATACACCACCCCCATCCCATCAGTTGCCAAGACCCACACATATTGCCTCCACATCATTGATCACATCTGTTCCCTTCCCTGTACTCATGGCTTCCACCCTAATTCAGGATCTGATCACATCTGGCCTGGACTATTTCAATAGTCTCCTCATTGATCTCAATACCTCCAGCCTCTTTTTCCCTGTCCCCTTGTGAACCAGTTCCTAAGTAATCTTCCTAAAACCTAGGTCTGACCACACTTTCCTCCTAGTCAAAAACCTTCATTTGCTCCCTATTATCTATGGGATAAAACACAAACTTCTCAGCTTGGCATTTGAGACCCTTCACAGTTTGGCTTTAACCTCTTTCTGGTCTAAATTCACATAAATTCATTGTATACTTAAAGTACACATAAAATTACAAAAGAATGGTAGCATTTTAATTTACTATCCTATGCAAAGTCAAGATTTATTCTAAAGAATCTGTGAATTGTCAGATTTTGTAATATCAATTTGGGAGAGTGAAAAAGAATACTGACTTAGGAATCAAATAACCTCAGTTAGAATTTGGATTCTCCTGTTTACTGACTGCAACATAGAACCAGCTATTTCAAGCTAAGTCAGATCAAATCAACAAGTATTTATTAGACTTCAACTATGGGCAAGATGCTATACCAGGCACTAGAGGTACAAAGATAAAAACTAAACATTCCCTGATCTCAGATTACATTTTCCGGGGAATGAGACAAAATGCACTCAAGTAAATGAAAAGTAATACAAAGTAATTTCAAAAAGAAAATAGTGCTAATACTGTCTTCCCCATTCAGATTTATATTCTCTATATATTTTCTATGAACCTAATTACATAGAGGTTGTCTCCTATATTCCCATGTATGGTCTTTAAGAACAAGGATTTCATTTTGTTGCTGTTTTTTGCCTTTCTTAGAATCCCCTAGTTTTTAGCACAGTCCTTGGCATATAATAAGTTCTTAAAACGTTCTTGTTTACTGCCTGGCTAATGGTGGAAGAAGAAGGAAGCAGGAAAAGCCTCATGAAGGAGGTGGTCTTTGGCATGTATTTTGAAAAAAGTTGGGAATTCTAAGACATGGTAGAGAAAAGAGATTCTCCTATAAAAGAGAGATCACTTGTGAAAAAATTCAGAGGCAGAAAATGAAATGTTGTGTACTTTGATCAGCTAACAGGGCAGATAAACTGAATAAAAAATATATGAATGGGAATAATATGAAATAAGACTGGCAAGGTAGGTAGAAACTAGACTGTGGGAAGCTAGTATCAGATTGAAGATTTTGTAACAGCAGAGGAGCAAAATGGAACCACCATAGATTTATTAGCAACAAAGCAAGTCAGATTTATTTCAGAAATATGACTTTGACATCTATATGGAGGATGGGTTGGAGAGAAGAGCATCTGGAGCTAGGGAAGCAACTACACTAGTTGAGGCAAAAGGTGATGAGAGTCAGAGCAAGAAGTTGTTTGAGTGGAAAGAAAAGAATATTGAAAGATGTTTTGGGACCTCAGTTTCCTTCTTTGCATAAAGAAGGATTTGCACTAGATGATCTATAAAGTCCATTCCTGATCAAAATCCTATGATGTATATTCTTAAATGCCCATATTCAAATGAATCCATGATGTCACAAATTAAAGAGTTCTTTTTAGCCATGAAGATCACAACCCAGTCAACCTTTACCCCTGTTCTCTCAGAAGTTCATCACAAGAAGTCTACCCAATGTGCACAAGTCTTCTCTTCGTTTTTTCTTAACATGATGAGGGTATCATTGGCATATTCCCTACATCTGTCATCCTTTACTCTTAACATAGAGCATACTCACCTTCTCTTCCAATCACACGAAGAATTCCCTGATGACATCCTTTATTCCTTTTCTTCTTCAGAATTCTTGGTTGGTTATATTTTGCAACCTAGACATACATTCCACAAATCTATTTCTCTATATATGTTTCTCATTGTTTTCTTCTCAGGCTAGGGTGCCACATAATAATATATCTTGTTGCCATATATGTTCCAAATATTTTATTTTCATATAGCAGCTGGAGTGCCTAGAGTAAGCCATATCTTGCAGCCACACTAGTAAAATTTTCACATTAAAAAGATGGGACTTTGCTTTTATGGGAAGCTTAAGTTCAGCAATTACTCTGTAATTTTCCAAAAGCAATTAGCCCCAGAAACCTTTCCAATAAGATCAGTAGAGAAACAAGGAATATAATTATTAAACAAACCCAGGAATTACATGAACATAATTATAAAACACTTTTCCTACAAATAAAGTCAGATTTAAATAATTGAAGAAATTTTAATTGTTCATGGGTAGGCAGAGTCAATGTAATAATGACAAATTCACCTACACTAATTAATTTGCTAATTCCATCTGAATTAAATTGCCAAAAATATTTTACTGAACTAGAAAAATAATAACAATTAATTTGGAAAAACAAAAAGTCAAGAATATTAAAGGAATTAATGGGAAGGGGGAGTAAAGAAAGGTTTAGCCATACCCAATCTTAAATTATACAATAAGACAGTAATTATCAAAATGATCTGGTACTGGATAAGAAAGAATAAGGTAGATCAGAGGAATAAGTAGACATACAATACACAATAGCAAAGATTATAGTAATCTTGTGTTTGATAAATGTAAAGATTTAAGTTTTGGGGGTAAGAATTTATTATTTGGTTTAAAAAAATTGTTAGGAAAGCTGCAAAGCAGTCTGGAAGAAATTGGGCACAGACAGATATACTATTTACCAAGACAAGATCAAAATGCATGTGTTTTTTATTTTTTAAAGGGAGTTGTAACAAGAAAATTGAAAGAACATGGAACATATTACCCATCAAATTTATTGATAGGAGAACAATTTGTCAATAAACAAGAGATAAAGAACATTGTGAGGTATGAAGTGGATACTTTGAATTACATTAATTAAAAAAGGTTTTGTACAAATAAAATCTTAATACAGCCAAGATTAGAAGGAAAATAGAAAATTGAGAGAAAAATTTGGTAGGCATTTTTTCAAATAAAGGTCTCATTTCTCAAATACATAGAAAACTTTGACAAATTTATAAGAATATTAGTGATTCCCCAATTAATAACTGGTCAAAGAATATAAACAGGCAGTTTTCCAATGAAAAAAGCAAAACTATCTATAGTCATATGGAAAAACACCCTAAATCACTATTGATTGGGGAAATGCAAATTAAGACAACTTCAAGAGATCATCTTACTCTTTTCAGATTTGCTAAAATAATAGAAAGGGGAAATGACAAATATTGGAGGGAACGTGTGTGGATGGGACATTAATTCACTGTGAATTTATCCAATCATTTTAGAGAGCAAACTGGAATTATGCCCAAAGAGTTATAAAACTGCATGTACCCTTTGATCCAACAATATCACTATTAGGTCTGTTTCCCAAGATGATTAGGGAAAAAGGAAAAGAGCTTATGTGTTCTAAAATATTTATAGCAACTCTTTTTGTGGTGACAAAGAACTGGAAATTGAGAGGATGCCCATTAGTTGGGGAATGGCTAAACAAGTTGTGGCATATGATTCTGATAGAATATTACTGCACTATAGGAAATGATGAGCTGATTGATATTAGAGAAGCATGGAAATGCATGAAATAATGAAGAATGAATTGGGTAGAACCAAGAGAATGTTGTACATTGCAATGGCAATAATGTTCTATGAAGAACTTCAAAGGACTAAGTCATTTTGAGTATTATGAATATTTAAATCAACCACGAAGGATCAATGAAAAAAAATGCTATCCATCTCCAGAAAAAATAGCTTATTAAGAGAAGAATTTATGATTTTACATATATACACATATTTGCATCTAATGGTAAACTTCTCTAGGGTAGGATGGGAATAGAAAGAGAAAAAAATTAAAAGTGCACAACAGAGAACAAAGGAAAATTTAGAAGGAAGCACAAAAAAGTGGGAAAGCTTCAAAAACTATGTGCAGTACTTATTACATACTTTAAAAAAAAAGTAAATAGTGTGAAATGGAAATTCATGGGTTTAATATTAAATCCTCTTTTTCTTTTGTTCTTTGTACATGATTTTTTTTTCTTTTTTAAGCTCAAAATGAATAAAATCTTATAGGTGGAGGTGCAAGGGGAAAACTGATAGAAATTATAGAAGGGCCCTTCAAGATCCAGTCTCAACCACTTACTTTATGGAGGAGGCCTACAAAAGTAGTGTGATCTATCCAGGGTCAAATATCATTTAGTAGCAGAGCACAAATTAGGATTATAAAATCTCAAATTTAAAGCTAGAAAGAACCTTTAAAATCAGCTAGTCCTTGTTGTTACTATTGCTTAGTGATGTTGGACCCATTGTTACCTCATTTGGGATTTTCTTAGCAGAGATACTGGAATGGTTTACCATTTCCTTCTCCAGCTCATTTTATAGATGAGGAAATTGAGGCAAATGGGGTTGAGTGATTTGCCCAGGGTCACATAGCAAGTGTCTGAGATCAGATTTGAATTCAGGAAGATGAATCTTCCTGACTCCAAGCTTGGCATGCTATATACTTTGCCATCTAGTTGTTCTTCATTTAATCCTACTTCTTTATTTTTCAGATAAGGAAACTTTAGCCTGAAGACATTGAGTCACTATCCAAGATCTCATCAGTAGCAAGAGATAGAGTCTAAATTTGAACCCAGGTCCCTGGTCTCCAGACCCAGAATTCTTTCCACTACTTCTCCAAAACTAGAACTATTTTCCCTCAGCTCACTGCCTCTCGAAGTGATTTGGAACAGGAAATAATTCAAACCAATTTAACAAGTACATTATGCACTTACGTAAAATGGAGAGGGTAGTGGGCTAGATGATCTCTTTCTACCCCCAAAGAATTACTTCAGGATGTGCTAGGAAATGTTTAACAATTGACTCTCTGTAAAGAAGAAAAGCACAGAACACACTCTTAAATTTAATCTGCATTGTTAACATTTTCTCCATCATTTTCTTAAGTCTAGACCATCAACAAAACAATAAATCCTGCCCTGATTTGAGACAGATGCCAATTTCTAAGGTGTAAATGTTTATATTGAGAATTTAACAATCACCTCAAGCATACCCCTGATTATAGAGCACTTTAAAGCTCGTAGAACTCACACTACCCAGTGAGGTAGTCAGAGAAAGAATTATTATTCCCATTTTCCTGATAAGGAATGGGATATATTGCCTTGCCCTGGGTCCTTTAGTTAGTGTCAGCCAAGTCTCCAAAACCAAAGTTTATTTGTTTCCATTACATGATTTTGACCTCTATGGTTATTGCCCCCCCCCAAAAAAAGAGTCTTCCACAGATAGATCAGGAATTTAGAGGAGAGAGAAATCAGTGTAAGTTGGAGAAGCTAGGGGAAAACTTCAGGTTGCTTTCTTTGTTTTTTTTTTTTTCTCAATATTCAAAACTACTGTTTCAACTCTTCAAACTTTAGCAATGCTTATTTTACATTAAAGATTTTTCTCTAATTGCTTCAGGAAGAACTTCAAGTTGAGAATGAACATAATGAATGAATAAGTGAATGAATGAATGAATGAATGAATGAATGAATGAATGAATGAAAAAAGCATCTACAAAGCTCTTATTATGTCCCAAGCACTGTGGATTCAAATACATTTCTTGTCTTCCCGGAAATACCTTTGACAACTAAACTTGGGAAAGAAATCAAGAAAAAACAAAAGACAAAAAAAATCACAGAAAATAAAATGGACAATTCTGATTATGTAAAAATTGAAATATTTTTGTAAAAACAAAATCAATACAGTTTAAATGAAAAGGAAATAGTTAATTGGGGGGGATTCTTTTTTAACAAATTCTCTCTTTTAAAAAGTCTATTATTCAAGATATATATGAGGAACTGGTTCAACCCAAGTGGAACAAGAGCTTTTTTCAACAAATGAATTCAGTTCTTAAAAGGAAAAATTCTAAGCCTCGATTGCCATATGAAAAAAATGCTCCAAATCACTGATCATTAGAGAAGCAAATTAATGCAACTCTAAGGTTCCCCCTCATACCCATTAGATTGACAGAGATGACCCAAAAAAAGGCAGATTACAACTGTTGGAGGGCCTATGGAAAGATAGGCATACTAATGTACTATTGATCAAGCTATGTATTTGTGTAGCCATTCTAAAAAGAAATTTAGAACTATAAACTAAAGTTTATTAAATGTGCACACTTTCTGGTACAGTGATAACATTCTTTATTGTCATTGAGTTGATCAGTTGTATCCAACACTTTATGACTCTGGAACAACTGTCCATGGGGTTTTCTTGGCAAAGATATGGGTATGGTTTGCTATTTCCTTCTTCAGTTTATCCTTTTGCTAGACAATTAGATGTTGATTTGCCTAGGATCACATAGCTTGTAAGAGTCTGGCTAAAACTATATATGAATTCCATTATTACTTACTCCAGGCCCAGTGTTTAATCCAATTGAGCCACCAGCTGCCTCAGTGATACCATTAAATCGCTTATATTCTCAAAGAGATCAAAGAAAGAGAAAAAGGATCCATGCTTATAGTGACTTTTTCTTGTTGTATAAAAGAAGTAGAACCAAAGGAGATGCCCATCATTTGGGGGATGACTGAACAATTGTGGTATTCAAATGAAATAGAATATAATTGTGCCATAAAAAATAACAAAAGGAATGACTTCAGAGAAACTTGTGGAGACATATAAACTGAAATAAATTGAGATAAACAGAACCAGAAGAATAATTTATTTAGTAATGACATCATAGAAAAAAATTTTTGAAAGATTTAAGAATGACCACCTATGACTCTAGAGTAAAGATGAAGTAGGTCACCCAGATCCTGAGAGAAAAGTGATAGACTCAAATGCAAAAAATAGCACAGGGAAAGGGAATGTAGGAATTTTGAGGATCAAATAATACTATATACATATATATATATGTGTGTATATATATATATGAAGTGCTTTGCAAACCTTAAATGCTATGCCATATAAATGTTGATTATTGTGTCTTCCATTTTTACTTTGATCTGATGTCTTCTATTTTTAAATATATTAAAAATCTTCATTTAACAAACCCTGAAGGAGAAACAAAATACCATTTCCATAAATAGAGTAGAATATAAACATGATTTGGTACATTAATTCATTAATTTTTATACATAAAGCTTAATTTTTAAAAAGATATATAAATATACATATATAGTTGCACACATATGTATACTAGGCTACTATGTGCCAGGGACTATGCTAAGCATTTTACAATTATCTCACTTGACCCTTATAATATCCCTGAGAGTGCCACGTCAAGGTAAACTATTATTTCCATTGCACAGTTGAGGAAATCAAGGCCAAGAGGTTAAATGACTTCTTCAGAGTCACACAACTAGTAAGTGTCTAACTCACATCTTCCTTATTCCAGGAGCAGTGCTGTATCCACTGCATGGACTGTTAGACATTTTCAGAAATTGCTCCTTAATGGATTTTCTTTTCTTGGGAGGTGGGGAGGTTATACCTATCTGCTACAAAGGTTTTGTTTATCTCTTTCTTAAAGGAGGAGGATTAGAAGGAAGTTGGGAGCAAGGTACTGTCTCCCCACCAAAGAAAAAAAAATAACAAGGATAAATGACTTTTTTTAAGGCACAAGAAAAGAACTGAAATAAGTTCAGAAGGAAACAGACAAGTAGGACAATTTGGAAAGTAACATGGTGAATTTATTATATCTTTTTTTAAATCAACCTCTATGTAATAAAAATTCATGAATTAATATACAAATCATGTTTATATTCTACTCTATGGAAATGGTATTTTGTTTCTCCTTCAATATATGTTAAGTGCAGTTTTAAAAATTATATTTAATAACAGAAGGCATTAGGTGAAGGTAAAACTGGAAGTAAAGACACAATAATTGACATTTATATGCCATAGCATTTAAGGTTTGCAAAGCACTTTTTATACACACACACACTCACACACACACACACAGTATCATTAGATCCCAAAAACAATCTGTGAGGAATATGAAAATTATTATCCCCATTTTACAGATGAGGAAACAGGCTTGAGAAGTAAAGTGACTTGGCCAGGATCAGTTAGGAAGTGGCTAAGGCAGAGTTCAGACAGTTAGGTGGCTCCATGTTGCATAGGAAGCTTGGAGTCAAGAAGATTCATTTTCCTGAATTCAAATTTGACCTTAGACATTTACTACTAGCTGTGTGACCCTGAGTAAGTCACTTAACCCCATATACTTCAGCTTCCTTATCTGTAAAATGAACTGGAGGAAGAAAGACAAACCACTTCAGGTTTGCCATGAAAACCCCAAATGGGGTCACAAAGAGTCAGACATAATTGAAAAATCATTCAACAACCACAAGACAGAATTTAAGCTCAGTTTCTCCCAAGTACCACATTCTATTCACTGAACCACTTAACTGGTATAGGAAGACAAAACAAAAAGAAAGAAGGATTAAGTTGAGGTGGATAAAGTTTGGAAGTATCCCCGCAAGAAGGCAGTAGGAGTAAATTCAGTACTGGTGAATAAATGAGTGAATGAATGAAAAAAATATTTATTAACATTTTCTATGTGTCATAGTAAGCACCAGGGATACAAATGGGAAAAGTCAGAAGCACTGGTCTCAAGATCAATGTAACTTGAAGGAACAATTAAACTAAGACTGAATGAATCCACTCTTAGGGATGTATAAGAACCTTCTAGTCCTCGAGCTTCATACAGCAAGAGGAAGCCTTTTTTTTTTTTTAGAAAGATTGTCACTGCAGAAGGCATCATAGTACAATTAGAAGACTCATGGAACTTTAAAACAGAGAGGTGTCTTAAAGACCATCTAATACAATCTCTTCTTTTCACCAGGAGGAACTTGAAACCTAGCAAGGGGATTTACTGGCTTATATTAATGGGGAAATGTGCTCTGGGCTAGATTCATTCATTCAAGCACCTTGATCTGGTCTCCTCCCCCCAGGCCCAGGGTTTAAGGTCTTTCCCAAAACAAGCTAGATATATCCCCATTAGACCAGATCCATAGATTGGATCAATGAACTAAGTTTACTTCCCTTTCCCTCTAAGAATACAAACAGCATAGGTTCATCCACAGTTTCCTAAACACACATGCTCTTCCTTCATTGCCTTCTGGGATAGTCTTTTCTATCGAGAGTAAAGATGACTTCAGAGTTTTGGAAGTTATGGACTTTCCCATCTGCATTCTAGTGCTAGTAGCATCCCAGGAATAACTCATACAGTGCTTACATTGAGGCCAGAGAAGAAACCAAAACACACTGAGGAAAGATAGCTTCAAATCTCCACAAGAAACCAGCAGAGAAGATATATACCATACTATGGGAAGCAACTTAAGGACTCCAACTTACAGGAACAATTAATTATTTATTTAGAAATATAGCTATAGATTTTATATAAATACAACACATACATATGTGTGTATAAAGAGATATATATATATAGTGTGTGCATATGCATAAATGTGTACATAATGCATATTTATGTATATTTGAGTCCACTTTCTCCTGGACTCTGTGCATAGTTTTGAGAGAATGTCTCAAAGAATGTTCGTTTTATCCAGGGAAGATGCGAAGTGAAAGAGATTTTGTGTCAATTGTTCTTCTTTAGACACCATAGCAAATATCTCTTCCTAAATGTAAATTAAGTTTGACTGACTAATTGATAATAACTGATGTTATAGGACATGCACAGCAGTGGAATCTTGCGATCTATATTACTTAAAGATACAATCAGTTCTAAAGGGTTTCCTAGGACCCTGAGAAGAAACTTAACAGTTATCATCAACCATAATTCCAAGGAGACGTGATAAAATATGCTATCTTCCTCCAGACAGAAAAAGGATGAACTCAGTGTACAGATTGAAGAACATTTTCTTCTATTTCTTGCTTTAACAAGGATGGGGTGGGAGGGGGGAGAAATATGGATAATATGGCAATTTATTTTGCATGACTTTTTGCATATTTACAATGAGTTCTTTTTTCCTCATCTTCTCAATGGAAAGGGAAGGAGGAGAATTTGGAACTGAAAATAAAATTGAATTTTTATTTATTTATTTATTTTAGAAAAGTAGCAGCCACCCTCTGGGAATCTGACCTGCTAGTACAAGTTAAGGTTGGAAGAGTAGCCCCTGAGTATGTGCTACATATGGGAGTTCATCCAGGATAAACATTGGGCCCTTTGCATTTGCAGAGAACTACTACACAGCTTTTCCACATGGGACTTTTATTAATGGACACTCTAGGCTTCAGTATTTTTTTCTCCATTTTGTTTTATATTGCAATTACAGAGTAGTTTATGTTCTCATAGGTTTTCTTAAAAATCAAATCAGTTCTTTTTTTTTTTTTAATTAACTTTGGCTTGTCCTGAAACCCAATATGAGTATTGTAACTAATATGAGAAATGAGGATTTTATATTCTCAAAATATTAGTACCTAGTGGTTCATTTTGAGCTCATGATGACAACCATAAATATCTAGAATTTTTATTTTTTTAATTTTTAAAATTTTTTTATTTGAGAAATAAGACCTTTATTTCCAGAGAAAGTTGCTACAAATTTTTTTGCATTTTTTTTTTGCTTTCCTTCTTCTCTTGACTGCATTGGCTCTGTTTGTGCAAAAATGTATTAATTTACTGTAATCAGAATTAACCATTTTATATCTTGTAATGCTCTCTATCTTTTGTTTATCAGCAACTCATAGTCATGTCTAAAACACTATGTCTTGCCCCCCCCATTCTTCTTTTATCCATAGAGCTGATTAAATAAACTCTTCCATGCTCCCCTAATTTGCTTATGGTTTCACTTTTTTTTTCTCAAGCTATCAGAACTTTTAATTTTGCAATCATGGTAAAAATATTATTGCCATCACTGAAACTTTTTCTTTTTTTTTATTAAAAGCTTTTTATTTACAAAACATATGAGTGATTTTTCTACATTGACCTTTGCAAAACTTTTTTTTGTTCCAAGCTTTTCCCCTCCTTCCCCCCACCCCCACCCCCCTAGATGATAGGTAATCTAATACACGCTAAATATGTTAAATTATATGACAAATCCAATATATGTATACATATCTATAGTTATCTTACTGCACAAGAAACATCAGATCTAGGAAGAGAGAGAGAGAGAAAAAAAAAAAACCAGCCTAAGAAGGAAAACAAAATGCATGGAAATATTCACAGAAAGCATTAAAATGCTGTATTGTGCTTCATACTCAGTTCCCTCAGGCCTCTCTCTGGATGTATATGACTATCTTCATCACTGAACAATAGGAACTGGTTTCAATCACATCATTGTTGAAGAGAACCATGTCCATCAGAATTGATCATAATATAGTTTTGTTGCTGTGTATAATGTTCTCCTGGTTCTGCTCATTTCACTCAGCATCAGTTAATGCAAGTCTCTCCAGGCCTCTCTGAAATTATCCTGCTGGTCATTTCTTATAGAGCAATAATATTCCATGACATTCATATACCATAATTTATTCAGCCATTCTCCAATTGATGGGCATCCTTTCAATTTCCAGTTTCTTGCCACTACAAAAAGGGCTGCCACAAACCTTTTTGCACATGTGGGTCCCTTTCCCTCCTTTAAAATCTCTTTGGATTATAGGCCCAGTAGAAACACTGCTGGGTCAAATGGTATGCACAGTTTGATAACTTTTTGAGCATAGCTCCAAATTGCTCTCCAGAATGGTTGGTTCCGTTCACAGTTCCACCAGCAATGTATCAGTGTCCCAGTTTTCCCACACCCCCTCCAACATTCATCATTATCTTTTCCTGTCATCTTAGCCAATCTGACAGGTGTATAGTGGTATCTCAGAGTTGTCTTAATTTGCATTTCTCTGAACAATAGTGATTGGAACACCATTTCATGTGACTAGAAATAGTTTCAATTTCTTCATCTGAAAATTGTTCATATCTTTTGACCATTTATCAATTGGAGAATGGCTTGAATTCTTATACATTTGAGTCAATTCTCTATATATTTTAGAAATGAGGCCTTTATCAGAACCTATGAATGTAAAATATTTTCCCAGTTTATTGCTACCCTTCTAATCTTGTCTGCATTCATTTTGTTTGTATAAAAACTTTTTAACTTGATATAGTCAAACTTATCTATTTTGTGATTAATGATGATCTCTAGTTCTTCTTTGGTCACAAATTACTTCCCCCTCCTCAGGTCTGAGAGGTAAACCATCCTACATTGTTCTAATTTGTTTATAATATCATTCTTTATGCCTAGATCATGAATCCATTTTGACCTTATCTTGGTTTATGGTGTTAGGTGTGGGTCAATGCCTAGTTTCTTCCATACTAGTTTCCAATTTTCCCAGCCGTTTTTGTCAAATAGTGAGTTTTTATCCCCAAAACTGGGGTCTTTGGGTTTATCAAACACTAGATTACTATTGTCATTGAGTATTTTGTCCTGTGAACTTTACCTATTCCACTGATCCACTACTCTATTACCCAGTACCAAATGGTTTTGATGACCATTGCTTTATAATACAGTTTTAGATCTGGTACAGCTAGGCCACCCTCATTTGCATTTTTTTCCATTAATTCCCTTGAAATTCTTGACCTTTTATTTTTCCAGGTGAATTTTGTTGTTATTTTTTCTAGGTCAGTTAAATAATTTCTTGGGAGTTTGATTGGTATAGCACTAAATAAATAGATTAGTTTAGGTAGTATTGCCTTCTTTATTATATTCACTCGACCTATCCAAGAGCACTTGATATTTTTCCATTTATTTAGATCTGACTTTATTTGTGTGGACAGTGTTTTGTAATTTTGCTCATATACATCCTGACTTTCCCTTGGCAGATATATTGCCAAATATTTTATACTATCAAAAGTTATTTTAAATGGAATTTCTCTTTGTATCTCTTGCTGTTGCATTTTGTTGGTGATGTATAAAAATGCTGATGATTTATGTGGATTTATTCTGTATCCTGTAACTTTGCTAAAGCTGTAGATTAATTCTAATAGTTTTTTAGTTGATTCTCTAGGGTTCTCTAAGTAGACCATCATATCATCAGCAAAAAGTGATAATTTGGTTTCCTCATGACCTACTCTAATTCCTTTAATCTCTTTTTCTTGTCTTATTGCCAAAGCTAGCATTTCTAATATAATATTGAATAGTAATGGTGATAGTGGGCAACCTTGTTTAACCCCTGATCTTATTGGGAATGGTTCCAGTTTATCACCATTATATATGATGCTACCTGATGGTTTCAAATAGATGCTACTGACTATTTTAAGGAAAAGTCCATTAATTCCTATACTCTCTAGTGTTTTTAATAAGAATGGATGTTGGATTTTATGAAATGCTTTTTCTGCATCTATTGAGATTATCCTATATTTTTTGTTAATTTGGTTACTGATATAGTCAATTATGTTAATAGTTTTCTTAATATTGAACCATTCCTGAATTCCTGGTATAAATCCTACTTGGTCATAGTGTATTATTCTGGGAATGATTTTCTGTAATCTCTTTGCTAATATTTTATTTAAGATTTTTGCATCAATATTAATTAGAGAGATTGCTCTATAATGTTCTTTTTCTGTTTTTGTTTTACCTGGTTTAGGTATCAGTACCATGATTGTGTCATAAAAGGAATTTGGTAGGAGTCCTTCATTCCCTATTTTTTCAAATAGTTTATATAATATTGGAGTTATTTAAATGTTTGGTAGAATTCACACATAAATCCATGTGGTCCTGGGGATTTTTTCTTAGGGAGTTGATTAATGATTTGTTGTATTTCTTTTTCTAAAATGGGACTATTTAAGTAATTTATTTCCTCTTCTGTTAATCTGGGCAATCTATATTTTTGTAGATATTCCTCCATTTCACTTAGGTTATCAAATTTATTGGCATACAGTTGGGCAAAGTAACTCCTGATTATTGCTCTAATTTCCTCTTCATTGGTGGAAAGTTCTCCCTTTTCATTTTTGAGACTAACAATTTGATTTTCCTCTTTCCTTTTTCTAACCAAATTAACTAGAGGTTTATCTATTTTGTTGGTTTTTTCATAAAACCAACTTTTAGTTTTATTTGTTAATTTAATAGGTTTTTTTACTTTCAATTTTATTAATCTCTCCTTTTATTTTTATAATTTCAAGTTTGGTATTTGATTGGGGGTTTTTAATTTGTTCTTTCTATAGCTTTTTTAGTTGCAAGCCCAATTCATTGATTTTCTCTTTCTCTATTTTTGCAAATAAGCATCTAGAGATATAAAATTTCCCCTTATTACTGCTTTGGCTACATCCCACAAATTTTGGTATGTTGTCTCATTATTGTCATTCTCTTGGATGAAATTAGTAATTGTGTCTGTAATTTGCTGTTTCACCCATTCATTCTTTAGGATGAAATTATTTAGTTTCCAATTGCTTTTTGTTCTATTTTCTCCTGGCCTTATATTACATGTGATTTTTATTCTGTCATGATCTGAAAAAAATACATTTACTATTTCTGCCTTCCTGCATTTGATTTTGAGGTTTTTGTGTCCTAACACATGGTCAATTTTTGTATAAGTTCCATGGACTGCTGAGAAAAAAGTAAACTCCTTTCTGTCTCCATTTAATTTCCTCCAAAGATCTATCATACCTAACTTTTCTAACATTTTGTTTACCTCCTTAACTAGAATTTTAAAAAAAAATCAACATTCTCTTTTTTATTTTTAAAAGGACCTAGAATGCTTGCTTAATTGTAACAGGAATCCTGAAGCTTATCGGGGTTTCTTATCCTGATGCTTGTATGGGTTCCTTATCCATAGGATAAGGCTTACTTACTGGCCAAGAAATCCTGAGTAATCAACACTAAAATGCTTAATACCTTTGAGAAGCAGGGTCTAGAGACAGAATCATCTCCCTAAGTTCAGACACTTACTACCTGTGTGACCTTGGGAAAATGACTTAATCCTGTTTGCTTCAATTTCCCCATTTGTAAAATGAGCTGGAGAAGGAAATAGCAAATGCCTCATGGTATCTTCCCTAAGAAAACTTCAAATGGGGTCATGAAAAGTCAGAAATGATTGAAAATGACTGAAAAACAACAAAGACCATAGAAAGTCAATTAACCACTTTCCACCTCAATTTTCTCTTGCATAAAAATGGACTAGATGGCTTCTGAATTCCCCTTTCAAGTTCTAGGTCTGTGATCCTGTGGCTTATTGAGTATTTGTTAAATGTCAGAGCTGAGAATACAAAGAAAGGGAAGAAAAACTGCCCCTGCCCTCATGTAGTTTATATTCTAATGTAGCACACAACACATATATACATTAGTCTATATAAGATACACACATATAGCAGGAAAGAGACCTTCAAGGAGAAAGTACGATCAGATAGGATGACTGGAAAGGTCTTCTACAGATAGCATTTTAACTGATTCTTGAGGAATGCCAGGGAATCTAAGAAGTCACACTGAGGAGATAAAGGAGAAAAAATATTCTATGCATGGATGATAAGTCACAGAGACTGAAGATAGAGAGTAATAATAAAAATAATAATGATGATTAGCATTTTTATAATGCTTACTGTGTGGTAAGCACTTTTACAAGTATTTTATCACTTGAACTTCACAATAGTCCTGGGAGTATGGGCTATTATGATTCCCATTTTACAACTGAGAAAACAGGTAGAGCTTAAGTGACTTGCCTAAGGTCATTTATCTTGTAAATATCTAGGGCCATATTTGAACTTAGTTAATCCTGACTCCAGGTCCAAAGCTCTATCCATTGTGCTACCTATTGGCAACATGTGTATGAAAAGACCTGCATGAAATGATGCTGAGTGAAGTGAGCAGAACCAGGAGAACACTGTACACAGTAACAGCAAGATTATGTGATAATCAATGTGATAAAGATAAAATGTCATAACACATATAAGTCTGTGGTGGACTTGGCTCTTCTCAGCAATGCAGTGATCTAAGCCAATAGACCTGAGGTGAAAAATGACAATTTCATCCAGAGAAAGAACTATAGAGACTGAATGTGGGTCAAAGCATAATATTTTCAACTTTTCTTTTATTGTTGTTATTTGTTTGTTTGCTTTTTCTTTCTTGTGGCTTTTTCCCCTTTTGGTTTGATTTTTCTTGCACAATAATGGAAATATGTTTAAAGGCCTGAACATATTTAACCTACATATCATATTTAACCTATATATGGGGAAGGGGGAAGTAAGGCAGAAAGAAAAAAATATAGAGCAAAAAGTCTCCCAAAATGAATGTTGAAAACTATCTTGGGGAAAATAAAATACTATTGAGGGGAAAAAGCAGAAGAGAGTTCAGGAGAGAGTTCTGGGGTTCACCTATGCTTAGTAGCATGACACGGATGGATGAAGAATGCACAAAAGAGTTTTAAGAATAACCAATTAGGCAGGAGGAGAAATCCACATTCCACATATTAGCTTCAATGCTCATACTAGATTATTAAATGTCGGGGGAGAAGAAGGATGGAAAGGGGGAACAAGGGAGAGGATATAACACAGCCAGGCCTGCTTTTAGAAAGATTAAATTTAACAATCAAGCAGCAAATACTTAACATGGGTTGAGTCTGTGAATTGTCTAGTCGTTTCGGTCACGTCCAACTCTTCATGACTTCACTGGGGATTTTCTTAGCAAAGATCCTGGAGTTGTTTGTCATTTCCTTCTTCAATTCATTTTATAGATGAAGAAACTGAGGCAAACTTGCCCAGAGTCACACAACTAGAAAACATCTGAGGCCAGATTAGAATTCTAGAAGATAAATTTCTGACCCTAGGTCTTATCCACTACACTACTTAACTGCCTCAAGAATTGTGAATACAAAGACAAAAACAAAATAATCTCTCTCCTCTGCCTTCATGGAGTTTATATTCTTAAGGAGAAAACAATATCCAACACATATATATGGATTGTGTGTACATATATATAAGTAAATACAAAATATATGAAAAATAAATTGAAGACAATCTCTGTGGATTTCAATGAAGCACTAGATGCTGGGGAGAATCCAGAAAGCTATCACAAAGGACATGTAGCTTGAGTTCCTCTTTGAAGGAGGTCAGATATTCTAAGAGTTTGAGTTGAAAAAGCATACTTGAGGAAGACATGGAAGGCAATCCTTGTTAGGTCATATATATAAAATAGAGATTTTCTTGTATGAGGAGCAAGTTAGGCAGTCTGACTAAAATGCGAAATGTGTGAATGGAAATAATGTTTAATATTCATTTAGGGAAATAGACTGGAGCTAGATTTTGAAAGACTTGAAATATCCAATAGAAGTGTTTGTTTTTTATTCAAGAATCAGTAGGGACTAGAAAAGATGATAACAAAATTCATCTGGAAGAACAAAAGGTCAATAATGTTAAGGGAATCAATTAAAAAACTGTGAATAAAGGTGCTTAGTTGTATCCAGATCTCAAATTATATTACAAAGCAGTAATCATCAAAACAATCTGGTCTGACTAAGAAATAGGCAGATCAGTGGAACAGATTGGTATGTAATAAGTGAACATAATAATCTACTGTTTAATAAGTCCAAAGATCCAAACTTTGGGGACAAGAACTCACTATTTGACAAAAATTCCTGGGAAAATTGGAAAGCAGTTTGGCAAAAACTAGGTATAGATCAACATATCACATTATATACTGACATCAGATCAATATACATACATGATTTAGACATAAAGAGCAATACCATAAGCCCATTTGAGAACATGGAATAATTTACCTGTCAAATTTATGAATAGCGGACAGAGAGGGCCCAACTGAGATTAGACAATGCAAATTTGTAGTAGATTTAGGTGCCTTTGCTGAGGTCTCCTAATATTATTGGACAACAGTAGCAGAGGATAGAAGCTGGTAATCCAGAGTTAGAGTTTGATGAGTGATCAAAGCAGGACAATAGCCCAAGGGATTTGAAAGTAGAAAAAAGCTGTAATGCTAGTACTTAACAATGGTGTGAAGGAAGGAAAGTGAATTCAGAGCAGAAGAGATCTTGCAGAGAACTATGGGCTGGAGAAATTGAAGGTCACTGCTGGTTAGTAGGAGTCCACAGGCATGAGACAGAGATAGTGATAGGAACAATCCAGGCAATGATACACAGTTAGATAGACAACCTCTGTCTACCAGTAGATATAGACACTACAAATATTTAATAAACTGGGCCCAGTATTAAAGGGCGTGGGCTGGTATCCTTTAAGAAATTGAAGTTCTTTTTCATAAGCCCTCCTCTGTAGTAGGAGTCCATCATTTTGATGCCAGTATTCTTTCAGTGATATTGTAGGGCTCAAAGGCTTGGAATATCAGGCTAACTATGTGATGAAGAGCAAATCATATAACCCCTTTGATCCTCAGTTTTCTCATCGGTAAAATGGAAGTAGTAATGATATTTAAAAAACAAGTCATTGCTTAATATTTCTAATGTTAGTGATTCACACAATTAAATATCAATGCATGATAAATTCATATAATTAAATTAGAATTAATAATAAATTAGAACTTATTAATTCTTCCTAACATGATATAAAAAACCATTTTGAAACATTTAAGCACTAAAAAATTGACTTATTATCACCCACTTCACAGAATTGTTAAAGCAGTAGCAAGCCCCCGTTTTCTGCAGAGGTGATAAGTAATTGGATGATAATTACTATCTCTATTATACCATATTAAATTATTAGTACTTTGAAGAGGCACAAAAAAGTACAATCTGAGGGGAATGTTGTTACCAGCAGGAGAATCTGAGAAAAATTTCATGGAGGAACTGGTGTAAGTTGTTGTCCTTCAGAGTGGAGTCTTAAAAGATGGATAGAAATTTATCAGGTGTTGATACAGAGGATATCAGACCTAGAAAATGGCAGGAGCAAAAGCATAGACACATGAGACAGGAGAGCATTTTTTTAATTAAAGCTTTTTATTTCAGAAACACATGTATGGATAATTTTTCAACATTAACCCTTGCAAAACTTTGTGTTCCAATTTTCTCTTCCCTTCTCCTACCCCTTCCCCCAGATGGCAAGTAATCCAATATATGTTAAACATGGTAGAAATATATGTTAAATCCAATATATGCATACATATTTATACAATTATCTTGCTCTACAAGAAAAATCAATCAAATCAAACAGGAAAAATGAGAAAGAAAATAAAATGAAAGCAAACAAGAAAAAGAATGCAAATGCTATGTTGTGAACCACACTCAGTTCCTACAATCCTTTCTCTAGGTGCAGATGGCTCTCTTCATCACAAGATCATCAGAACTGGTCTGAATCATCTCATTGTTGAAGAGAGCTGCATCTATCAGAATTGATCATTGTATAATCTTATTGTTGCCATGTACATGATCTCCTGGTTCTGCTCATTTCACTTAGCATCAGTTCATGTAGGTTTCTCCAGGTCTCTCTGGAATAATCCTATTGAATGTTTCTTATAGAACAACAATATTTCATAACATTCATATACCATAAGTTATTCAGCCATTTTCCAATTGATAGCCATCCACACAGTTTCCAATTTCTTGCCACTACAAAAAGGGCTGCCACAAACATTTTTGTACATGTGAGTCCTTTTCAGGAGGGCATGTTTGAGAAGAAGAATGTATTCTAATTTGGCTAAAGTGGAAAGTACCTGATAGGAAGTAATTTCAAGTAAGGCTGATGACAGATTTTGGAGGTGCTGGTTACTAGACAAAAGAGTTTGATCTTTATGATAGAACAATAAGATTTTTAAGCAAAGAACTGATATGATAATATATATGGCATGAAACATTATTCTGACTGTGAAATAAATGATGCATTATAAAGGATTTGGGATAGAAAAAGAGAGGAAAAGAATTGAGTTGGAAAGTTATCTTCATGATAAACTCCACTCTCTGCTTCCCTAGCACCCCAGCTCCTAACCTGAGTTTATGGGTTTATGACTGATGTTTGTTCACCATATCTAACCCCCCACCAACTTCAATATATTCCTTCCAATCATCTTCAATACCATCTCCTAGCACATGCAGCTTTCCTCTTCCCAATACATTTAGCTCTGAGGACAGTTATCAAATCAAGAACTACAGTTCCTGGAAAAATAAAGTCAAATCAATTGTCCCCTTACTCTACTCATCTTCCCTATGGCTTCCCAGATTAACCTCCCCCCTCCCCTACCTGGCAACCACTTCCTTATTTATATTCATCTTTTAGAATGTTCATTTCTTGAGTGAAGAGACTATCTTGCTTTTTTTTTTGGAAAGCCAAGAGTTATCAATCCTCAGAGAATGTACAGGGACATTGACCCATCAAACAGTGCCCCCTGTGGATGTTCTGAGGTCAGGGCCTCTATTGACTAATCCCCCATCACTCTTCTTTGAATGTATATATATTCCTAGTGTTTAACATAGTGCTGGGTACATAGTAAGAACTTAATAATTTTTTTTTCATTCATTCATGTTACAATAGTCATAAGCAGGAGACAAGAAGAACCTGGATTTGAGTGATGATAATGACAGTGAGGAAAATTCAAGATAGAGAACTATTAGTTTGTTGTTATTAAAAGTGTCTTACAATTGTTTGAATAACCATAAATTTAGAGCTAAAAAGGACCTTAGAGGGCCATTTAGTCTTACCCTTATCTGTTTTTACAGATAAGAAAACTGAGACCCAGAAAGATGAAGTGATTTGTGTAAAGTAACACACAGTTACATATTTGAACTCAGGTCCTTTTATTCCAAATCCATTCAAATCTAAATCCTGCATACTAAGTGAGAAAAAGGGAAAAATCCAAAATTAACTCAAGGTTCCAGGCCCAAGAAAGCCTGGATGAATGGGCTTTGTAAATATTTAAAGGACTCTGCCCATATGAGCTGGGTGCACTACTGTTTACTAAACACATGGGAGTGTGTGCACACACATGAGTTTATATACATTTTTCCTACTCTTTGGCTTCCTTGCCCCTGGTATCCACAGCAACAGATCCCAGAAGCCATGGGGTTGTGACATAGTGATTTTCCCCATTGCTACATCTTGCTGATCAAGGCTGTCAATCCAGCATAAAAGTGCAGAACCGAGGCCAAGGCCTGACTCTCCCAGAGGGCAACAGGACATTTTCCCAGCAAGTAGAGAGTGGGGGGGAAGGGGAGAGATTGGTTGTAAAAAGGGGGAGGGAGAGAATCCAAAGCAACCTGCATTCATTTTTTCTCTTTCCCAGAGGTAGGAAGAGAACAGATTGACCTGAGTCCTTGGACATTTGGTCTGTCTGAGGAGTTTGTCATTGAAGAAAGTGTCAGAGGTTAGCTGTTTCCAGGAAAGCCTTCACCCATCATCACAGCTGGCTTAATATGTCAATGGAGCCTAGATCCCATTAGTATGGGACTTCCTCAAAATAGTGCTGATTGTAATCCTGCCAAATCTTCTCATCCTGTGCAGCTCTTGTCTTTGTCCTCCCTTGAGTTCTTAGAAGACCTTCCCAGTGAATCTAAGGTCATTCTCTGAGTCTTAAGCACTGAGGGGCTAGCACTACCACACAAAGGCTGACCACCTGCTATTTTCTCATGCTCACAGTCACAATATTGCTACCCATCTCTTTTTATAAGTATATATTTCTTGTGCAATTTCTTTTATGTGATTTTTTTTGGGGGGAGGAGGAGAGACTATCTCACCCAGGATGGAGATACAACAGCTATTCACAGGTCAAATGCTTCCACTGATTGGCATGAAAGGCATCAACCTGCTCATTTTCTGAGTTGAGTTGGTTAATCTCTCATTTGACACCCCGGGGACCCTCCATTCCACCAATATGGACTTTGCCATATTGGTGTTATATTTACTGTAGACAATGGTTCAACTTTAATCCTACTACAACTCAAAACTCTTGAACTCAAGTGATCTATTTTCTCAGTAGCAAGTGTACTACAGGTATATATCATCATGCCTTGTTATACCACTTCTTTCACACAAAGTATCATGAGGGTCCTATTATATAAGGACATCTTTGACATGCAAGGATAAAAAGATGAGGCCTCTACTTTGAGGAAGCTTATAATCTCATTCAAATCATCAAGAGTATTTTTTATTTTTTCAAATATATTTTATTTGTATATTTTATTTTGATCATCACATAGATTTCCTTTTGTATGCCTCTCCCTCTCAAAGCGTTCTCTTATAAGAATTTTTTAAGTTTAAAAAAGGGAAAATAATTTCTTCAAAACTAAGCAAAAAACATTTTATTTTATATGCAATGTACCACTTGGCCAAGTAGCAAAGTGGTAATATCTCTTCATATCATCATTTCTTTAGAGTCAAATATGTTCATTATCATTGCCCAGAATTCAGTTTCAATTGTTTTATTGTTATTTCCATTCCTACTGTTTTACAGTATTTTCCTATATCTATTTATTGCATTGCAGAGTACAATAGACTTCCTATAAGTCAAAAGCCTGACAAACTTCTCAGCATTATTGTGTTCATTTTTTCTTACATCACAATGGTATTCCATTGCATGCATATAGCACAATTCATTTAGCCATTCCCCCAATCAATGGATATCTTTGTCCATTGTTTACAATTCTTTGTTAACATACAAAAAAAAGTGTTTCAGCAAGCATATATTAGAGGTGTACGGTGTGTTCAGGGAGAATAAGCACCTCTAGTGTGAGAGCTTACTGAACTCTTTTCAGGTCTGTTCATTCACCTTTGGTGTTCACCTGTCACCTAACTCTCATCTATGGTTCCAAGAGCAGAAGCCACACCCTTGCAAAATTGTCTCAGCAAAGAGGCTAAATCAGGTTGAGATTAACTGACAGGTCTCAAAACTGAATTGGAAAGGGGGTGTCTATTTCAAGCATATGAATACTTCCCCTGGCAGAATGAATGGATAAGAACATTTCATTCCAATGGCCATGAAAGTGACTGAAGTAGGCACTGTGGAGCACTTAGAAATTGGTCATCCAAGGTCATCCACTCCATTCCAGGGCATCCCCAGTCATCTTGATTTTTGTTCTGATCCTGAACTCTGATGACTATGGAAAATAGAATAAAGCTGACAACTTTGTGCAACTCTGCCTCATTTAAATCCAATTCACCCATGAATTAAGACATCACCCCCTAATATCATTAGGAAGAAGAAAGGTAGAGAAAGAGGAGGAGGAGGAGAGGAGGAAGAAGAAGAGAAGGAGGAGAAAGAGGAGCAACATCAGATATTTTATGCTAAACACTATGCTAGTTAATCAAAAAACAAAGACAAAAATGTAAACAGATCCTGCCTTCAAGGAGCTTACCTATAAACAAGTAATTATCTTTCTATTTAAGAAATAAAGCATTAAACAATCCATCAGCAAGCATTTATTAACCATCTACAGTATTACAAACATAATGCTAGACCCTAGAAATACAAAGTAAAAAATAAAAATAATTCCTGCGGGGGCAGAGCCAAGATGGCAGAGTGAAAAGGTGACTTTCTGCCTCTCCTCCAATCTTCTCAAATCAAGAATAAAATAAGCCTCTGAACTGATCTTCAAGTCAATGAACTCAGAAATATTTGGACACTGCTCTCTGGATAACTTCATATCAGGTTAGTCGGACTCGGACAGAGAGATAAATAGACGACTCCTGTGTAGGCCGAAAGTGAGGGTGGGACTCAGCTCAGCTCATCCTGGCAGAAATTCCAAACTCCAAACTCCAAATTCCAAACACCTGGAGTTTATCTGAGGCACTCAGGACACTCTGCCCTGATTGGGGGCAGGTGTTCTGGCAGACTTGCCTTGTTTAAGGAGTAATTCGGACTTAGTCCTAGCCCCCACCGGCCCAGCACCTTAAGTCAACTCTCGGAAGTGCCCCAGGGCAAAGCTTTTTCAGCCGCCGTTTTTTTTCCCTACCTTAAAGAGATATCCACGCTGTCTAAAAAAAATGAAGAAGCAAAATAGAGCTCTCACCATAGACAGCTTTTATAAAGAGAAAGAAGTGATGATCACCCCAGATCCAGAGGTTC
>JAJPUD010018628.1:0-28318 GCA_023553655.1 Myrmecobius fasciatus | reverse complement strand
ATAATTTCAGAAGCATATTACTCAAAAGTATGATTGGAAGGGGTTAGGAAATGAATGGATAGTCAGAAAAGAAGGCAACAAGAGTAGAAGTTTGTCAGCAAAAGAGAGTGATAGCTTAAAACAAGGGAAGATAAATTGTACATATCTGTAGGTAATGGGGAAAGAGCCAGTAGAACCAGAGAAACTGAATGGGAGAGTGAATGAACACTGTAATAAGATCCTAGAAGGGAACAGGAGGTGGGGGGGGGGGAAGGAAGGGGATCAAAGACACAAGTAGATAACTTAGGAAAAGAGCTACCTGTTCTTTCGAGACTTGAATAAAGGAGGAGAGGATGGGAGATATTTAGGAGTCCAGGAGAATAGAGGGAAAAGCCAATGGCAGAGATGGTTTTGATTTTTTTCCTAAAGTAAAATCATTTGAGACAACTAGGTGATGCAGTGAAGTCTGGAGTCAAAAAGACATCCTTCTAAACTTCAAATCCTGATTCACACACTAATTAGCTGTGTGATTCCAGGCAAATCACTTAACCCTGTTTACCTTAGCTCCTCATTTACAAAATGAGGTAGAGAATAAAATTGCAAACCACTCTAGTATCTCTGCCAAAGAAAACCCCAAATGGGATCACGAAGAGTTAGAACTGCTTCAAGGAGATTCTGAAAGGGGCAAATGAATGGATTGCCATAGAACCAAGAAGGCTCAGGTGAGCTTTAGATAATGTGGAGTTACAGTGGACCACACATAAGCATAATTGGGTGATTTCTTCTAGCAGCAACAATATGCAGAAGTATAGGAGGAAGAATAGAGGAGGCAAATTTTATAATAACCCAATACTAGGGATTTGGTAGCATTAGGACAAATCAGTTTCTCCAGCAGAAAGTTCTGACTAGGTGTTTGGGTCAGTAAATATCTTATAATCATGTCCTTAGTTCTAAGATGGCCTGGGGAGGAGAGGCACTGGAATGTAGCATATTCAGAAGATGGCACTCATTTCTGAATCTTCGGGGGGGAAAAAAAAGGCCTTCTATTACCTTTTGAGGTTCAGAAGCTATTTTAAGTTTTGCAGACTAAATGGACTCTTCTGATCCTTCTTTCTTAAAAGTTTTTTGAAACCTTTTTTTTTTCTCATAAAAAAAAGTCTAGTTTAGACAAACTGATATAAACGCTTTTAAAGGATTTCCTTTTCCAGCCCATTTACCTGAGTTTTTTTCTTCTTCATCAAAAATATAATTTCTTCACTACCCTCTTCTCCAATAGACTAAAAATCAAGCAATCAAATAAGGGATTGATAGCAGGTTTCCATAGAAATGAATTTTCCCAGGCAGAATAGGAATATAGTACTATAATTTTCCTGAATTAAGGTTATACTTTCTTGATACTTGAGTTTTAAAAAAAAAGTTATTGAGAAACACAAAGGATTGTGGGAGACACAAAGGAATGTAGGAGACACAAAAAACTAGAGCTAGCCCTTAAGGAACTTACAATCTAATTGAGCATTAAATAACAAAATTTAAATAGCAGTTCAAGGTAGTAATAAATAAAAGATACAAGATAGCCAATGCCAAGAGAATTGTACCTTTTTCTTATTGGAAAAAGGGGAAAAGCAGTGGGTAGAAGAGAATTTAGAGCTAAAAATAAAGTAAAATTAATTTTTAAAATATATACAATTACTAGAATAGGTGTTCAGAGGAATAAGAAATAATTTCAGTGTGGAATCTTTAGAAGTTTTGATGAGATTTAGAAAAAATAAAAAAGAAGAGGAATGGAGAATTTAAAATGAAGACCATAGTACAAAAAAGAGAGGGAGATGAGAAAACAGAAAACACAAGAAAACAGAGAAGTGTAAATACATTTTTAAAACACTAAATTTACTTCAAGAAATGAGAACAAGAAAGGTTCACATAAGGGAATTGAAATATATTTTATTTATGTCCCTGGCAATTTTAGAAATTGTTCCCTTGTATGATATTCATCAAGGACTTTTTAGCTTTACTGTAACATATGAAATAATTTATTAAAAAAAACTTGCATGGCATGGAGAAAAAATTGACAATATAATTGTATATTTATAAAAAATAATATTAAAAAATGACTTACTCTGCTCCTCTCTCTCCCTACTCTCTCAAGTTTTCCTAAGAAGAGTGTTCTCCAAAGGGGTATCCAAACCCTAGAATATAAAATGACCCAAAAGACTGTGTTATGAACCAATCTGAGGAAAAAAAAAGTCAAGGCATCTAACCCTTCCTACAATAGCCAGTTGTGGGAGATATTTCATCACCAACACTTTCTCATTCTTTCCTTAATGGGCAAGTAACCAGCCTCCCTTCTTTTGTTGTGAGTATTATCCCCTATGGGGAAATTAAAACTTATCTGGGATTTGAGCACCCACAAACAACAGTTATAAGGGTGCTGCTGAGAATCCTGTGCCCTCTCCCAGCACATCCACCCTCTCCTTTAGCTCACCTTTTGGCTGTTAACAGTCAGATCTTGAAGAATAAGGGGTTCCTTGTTTCAGAAAAAAAAAATGTCTATTGAGCTGAATCCTTTTGCCTAGTGATATTGAGTAAGACAGAATAAGTTACATAGAATAAGCAGGCATTAAAAGGGTGCTTTTCATTGAAGATTTTATTATATTATTTCCCCCCCTCAAACCCTTTCCACCTCCAAAATTCCCTAC
Organism: Myrmecobius fasciatus; assembly: GCA_023553655.1. Lineage (NCBI taxonomy): Eukaryota > Metazoa > Chordata > Mammalia > Dasyuromorphia > Myrmecobiidae > Myrmecobius > Myrmecobius fasciatus. The sequence goes on along the minus strand of JAJPUD010018628.1, from coordinate 25,643 downwards.
TTTTGTTCCTACTATCCTTCCAGTTACATAGGCTCACAACTTCAGTATGAACTCCAATTCTCTCTCTAACTTACTCCACATATCAAAGCAATTGTCAAAACTGTAACAACTCTCACATATCTACCCTTTCTACATAGCTACTACTCAAATTCAAGCATTTATCACCTCTTGATGGATTATTGAAATGACTCCCTAGGTATGATCCTGAGTGTTCCCCAACAAATCTACTTTCCACACAGATGTCTGCCTTATATTCCTAAAACATAGTTCTGACCTTGTTATTCTCTTACTCAACAAATTCTAATAGTTTTTTTAATGACAAGAGAAACAGAGACAGAAAGAAGCAGAGACAAAACAGAGAGAAAGAGATGGGGAGAAGAAGCAGAGGCAAAGAGACAGAAACAGAAACAGATAAAGACACAGAGATAAAATTATTCTCTACCCAATTCCATTCATGTAGTGGCCCATTGCCTGGAATTTTAATTATGTGATAAATTCTGAGCAGTATTATGATTGTCCTCTTGTCCCATGAAAGAAGCAATACAGTTATGGTTAGCACTCTTTTGACTCAGCTTTCCTGGTAGCAAAATGTAAGTCCATTAAGGGGTGAGCAAGGACAAGATCCTTCCCTCCTCTGCTGTCTTAGCACCTGGGACAAGCTTATGTCTAGGTCCCTGCTAGCTTCTAATTCTTTTATGTTTATTTTCCTTGAATAGGTAACCTTGTGAGTCCAGAAATCTGCAAATGGGGTAGCATCAGAATTCACTGAAGTGGCTGATTGTGGTTGGTTATGGTGGTGGCAGCAGCAGCAGGAACAGGCCAGTGGCAAGGGAAATGCCTACGTTAGAGAGAGACTGAAAAGAAGATTACCCAAACTGAGTTTTATCAGATTGTGCTTAGAAAAGGTGAACTCAGAAAATGACTAATTAGTAGTTCCTCAAACTGTTTTATGTTCTGATAAGGTTTACTATTAGTTTCTCAGCAGAATATAATAACTATAATAATAGTCATAAGTTAAGTTACTACATCCTATTTAAAACATTCTGTTAATTCTCCCTGCTATTCTTTCTATATTTAGTATTTTTCTGTGAAGGAATAAACTTAGTTATTCCATACCTGATTCATATTATTCAGTAGATATCTCTGTAACTCCCCTTCCCTTTGAGCTAAGAGACAACTTAAGACTTGTGAGCCAGAAATAAAATCATCTCTGGTCTGTCCAGATTGGAACTTTGTTAATGAGGTAACGAGTGTTAGAAAAAGTGTGACAACCTCCCCTAACATTGAGTTTAGAAAATAGAATGTTTGGATTCAGAACAAGGAATACACCCAACATTATATTCCCAGTGTTGGTTTCTCCAGCCTATGTAGAAGTTTCTATTTAGTCTTTAAAGTCCTTCACTCCCTCACCAAAAACTACCTTTCCAATTTCATAATGCAATACTTCCTTTCTTTTACTTAAGAAATATTGTTCTTGCTATTCCTTATACTTATTCTAAATAAACTAAAATAGTTTAGAAATGAATAGAATAGTAAGGTATAGAAACATTTGTCAAGCAAAACTACATAAACAAAAAATAATAAATAATGCCTCTGAACAAATTCTAGAGAAGTAGAACTTACAAAAAGAAAGACTGAAATAATTTTCCAGCCCAAGTCAACTTAAAGGATTGATGGGGAAGATCTCTTATGCCAGGGTAAGTGTGGAGCACAGACTAGCTCAGGCTACAACACCTCAGCCTTTGGAGTCACTGAATCAGCAGCAGCAGTGGCATCTTCTGGAGCTCTCAGCCCACAAATGGTAAGGGGATTGGATGATTAGTAAATGGAGATGGGGAAGGTCTCTTTGCTAGCCCTGAGGCAGGACTTTGTTTTTTATCCACATCAGATGTGGATTGCATACTTGGGTGCCTAGGGTGAGCAGGAGCATCAGCACACCAGATTTTGCAGCCACAATGAAGCAGAGACTCTCAGAGCAGAAAAGAGTGCTTGTGGTTGCTCACAGATTAGGGCACCAGCCAGAAGAATGGTAAACACACTTCTCCTTGGATCCTGCCCACTGTGGAGGAACTAGAAACTTACAGGCTCTAGTAGTATCTCTGAAAACAGCAGCATAAAACCCTAAAACTCAGGACAACACATGCTCCACCTGGAGCACAGTCCTACATTAACAAAAAGTTACAAGTCAAATAATAGACTGGGAAAATGAGTAAGCAAAACAAAAATAATCTGACTATACAAAGTTACTATGGTGAAAAGAAAGAGCAAAATATATACTCAGATGATAACAAAGTCACAGTTCCTAAATATAAACCCTCCAAGAAAAAGATGAATTGGTCTCAGGCCAGGGAAGAGCTTAGAAAAGATTCTGAAGATGAAGTAAGAAGGATGGACAAAAATTAGGAAGAGAAATGGTAATGATTTTTGAAGAATCATGAAAAACACAAATCAGCAGCTTGGTAAAGGAGACTCAAAAATATTAAAGAAAATAACCCCTTAAAAAAGCAGAATTGGCCAAATAGAGAGGCACAAAAATTCACTAAAGAAAAAAAAAAACTCCCTAAAAACTAGAATTAGTTAAATAGAAGGGAGGAAGAAAATCCATTGAAGAAAACAATTCCTTTAAGAGTACAATTGGACAAATAGAAAATGATGCTAAAAAACTCACTAAAGAAAATAATTCCTTAAAAATGAAAATTTAGCAAAGTCTAGGATCATCAACTCAATGCCCAGAATTTTGACAAAGACCAAGAGTACAGGAATGCCAAAACTTTATTATGAATCTCAGGTTAGCAATATGATGTCTTCATGAAAGGCCAGAAACATAGATTTATTACCTAAAGTTCCAACTCAGACCAGAAGCCTGCAAACTCCTAGAAATGATCTCAGATTTAACCTCCTTTACCTACCCAAGTCAACAATGAGGGTGACTCAGAATTCAGAGCTCCGGAAATACTAAGAGCCACTATTCCCACTCCAGACCAGCAATACAAGAGTCTCCCAGAGGGATTTTAAATCCAGGCTCAGTGTCCAGAGCCCCACACAAACTCTCAACTAGAAAAGATTCTAAACTCAGTTTCTTATCCAAGATAGCAGTGTCTCAAACAGGTCAGGAACACAGACAGCCTCCAGAATTTTCAGTGACACCAAAGTCACAGGGTCTCCTGGAAAACATCCATGGAAAAATGAGGGGAAGGGGGAGAGAAAGAAAGAGAGAGAGAGAGAGAGAGAGAGAGAGAGAGAGAGAGAGAGAGAGAGGAGTAATTATTATGAGGGTGCCTAAGGCATAAATTTAAAAGAGAATTATTCTAAAATATTTATAAGCAAAGCTTCAAAGAAAAACACAGTTTGTCTACAATATAAATTAGAATTACTGGAAGAGATTATATGGATTTTTTAAAATGAGCTTAAAATAATATTAATAAAATTAAAGTGATAAAGAATTGGAAAAGAAATTGGAAATATAGATTAGGGACTTGGAAAAAGAATTAAGAGCTTAATATAAAAGAAAGAAGATCTTAACCCAAATAACAAATATTCTGGAAAAAAAAGTCCAAATAGAAATTAATTACTCCATTAGAGAATAAAATATATTAAAACAGGTCAAAATATTTTTCAAATAGAAGAAAATATGTAATATTTCATATTAAAAAGAGCAGATCTGAACAAGAGATCAAGGACTGCCTAAAAACCACGGTCAGAAAAAAAGAACCTATATATCATATTTCTAGAAACCATTAAGGAAAACTGTACAGATCTCTTATAAACTGTACAAAACTCTTTAGAAAATAGGATAAAGCCATTAGTCTACTCCCCCAAAAATCTTTAAAATGAAAACTTCCAGAAACATCATAGCTAAAATCTAGAGCTATTAGGTCTAAGAAATACAACACTAAAATCAACCTGAAAGAAAAAGTTCAAGTACCAAAGAGTCAAAGAAATGATGAGTAGGCTGATTTCAGAAAAGCCTGCAAAAACTTACATGAACTGATGCTGAGTGAAGTGAGCAGAAAGAACTAAGAGAACATTGTACATAGAAGATGATTATGGCATGATCAACTGTGATGAATTTGGCTCTTCTCAACAAATTGGTGATTCAAGGCAATTCCAATAGACTTGGTATGGAAAATGCCATTCACATGCAGAGAGTGAACTATGGAGAGTGAATATGGATTGAAACAGTATTTCTTCTTTTTTTTTTTCTTTTTCAGATGTTTTTCATTTATAGTCTGATTTTTCTTGCACACCATGACAGATACGAAGATATGTTATGGGGAACTGAACATATTTAACTTATATCAGATTGTTTGTTGTATTGGGGAGAGGGGAGATAAGAAAGGGAGGGAGAAAATTTTGAAACAGATTCTTACAAAAATGAATGTTGACAATTATTTTACATGTATTTGAAAAAATAAAAATATCATTGAGAAGGAAAAAAAGAAAAAGAAATGTGGAGCATGAAATAAATATTCCAAAAGAAAAAAAATATAGTAAAAATATAGTAAAAGATAGAATAACCTAGAAAAATTGAGTATAATCTTATGGAGGAGATGGACCTTTAATAATATAAAGAACTTTCAAGCATTTTGATGAAAATTCTGAAACTAAGTAGAAACTATAGAATTCAGACATGAGAGTAGAGAAAAAAAAATTGAAATACAAATGAGTGACCAGAAAAAACTTTTATGAAGATGAAGCTTTTGCCTTACAACGAGGAGAAAGAGGGATGATGCATCCGCTAAGAACCATGTCAGAAGGGGTCATTAGAGGGATTAAAATCCCTAGAGTCTGAGAGTGATTTTTTTGTTCTGTTTGATAGAACACGATGATCTTACCAATTCTTCATCAACTGATGACAAGTGAAGGGATTATAACCAGAAGCACAATGTATACTATAACAATCTTTATCTTGACATTTATATTTCCAATCTTTTTTTCTTACAGTGTTAATATTCATAGGATTTAGCATATTGTCTACTAAAAATTTCTGGGTCAAAGATTCAGCTTTTCACATACAGTCTTAGCAGTGATCTTTTCATCTTTGTTACTAGAAACATAAGTCTCCTGTCTGCCTTCAAGAAATGGCCCTTAAAAATAAAAAATGCATTCATTTCCAACACTCTAAAATATACAAGGACAATTAAATTTCATTATCTTTATATCATTTGCTGATCCAATTTTTTCCATATTAGTCATTTTGTACATGAAGACTTGAATAAAAGAAAAAAATACGAAAGTGAAAAATAGGAAGCTTCAGTCTACTCAATCAATATCAGTTCTTTCTCTGGAAGCAGATAATACATTTTTCATCATTAGACCTTTGAGATTGTCTTGTATCATATTCTGAGAATAACAAAGTCATTTATAAGTCTTCATCAAACAATATTAGCTGTTACTGTGTAGAATGCTCTACTAGTTCTGTTCACTTCACTTTGCATCAGTTCATGTATCTTTCAGAAACAGAATTTTCTGAAATCATTCTGTTTGACATTTATTACAGCACAGTAATATTCCATTACAATAATATACTACAGCTTGTTTAACTATTCCTCAACTGATGGGCATCGCTTTAATTTAGCCACCACAAAAAAAAATCTGCTATAAATATTTTTTGGACAAATAGGTCCTTTCACAATTTAGATTAAATTTTTCTAAAGCTATTAATAAAAGACAAAAAATATTTAAATTTTCTCCCTTTATATTTTCTCTGTCAAACTCCTTAAATATCTATCCACCAAGTCAACCCTACAGAGCAAGTATAAATCTACATTATATGTGAAAAGCCCATTGAAAGGACTTCCCACATACATCTAAAAATGCTGTAGCCAGAGGATACCAGGTTTCTGTATCTGGCTATCCAATGCTTCACCTTCATCCACATCACCCTTCCCCAATTTCTATATGAATTAACCGAAAAAGCATCAAAAATAATCCCTGCCATTTGAAGTAGCATATATAGACAGAGGATACAGGTGAGAATTAAATACGAAGAGATAATATCTTTAAAAAAAAAGAATGAAATTAAGGGGTGAAAGAGGAATGTACTGGGAGAAAGTGAGAGGAAGAAATGGAATGATGTAAATTATCTGCCATAAAAAAGGCAAGAAAAAGCTTTTACAATGCCGCAAGATAACTGTATAAAATTGTATACATATATTGGATTGATCATATATTTTAACATATTTAACATGTATTGGACTACCTGTCATCTAGGGGAGGGGGGAGGGGAAAGGAAGGAAAAATTTGGAACAGAAAGTTTTGCAAGGGTCAATGTTGAAAAATTACCCATGCATATGTATTGTAAATAAAAAGCTTTAATTAAAAAAAAAGAAAAGAAAAGAAAGCTTTTACGGGGTAAGGAAGAGGGAAAGAAGAGGGTGAATGAGTGAGCCGTATTCTCATCAGAATTGGTTCAAAGAGGAAATAACATACATGCTCAATCTGAGTATAGAAATCTGTAGATTTCTATAAATTCCTAGATTTCAGGAAAATAGGAAAGAAGTGGGACACAGGGAGGGGGGGAAGTGATAGAAGAGAAGGCATATTGGGGGAGGAAGTAATCAATAGAAAAACACTTCTGAGGACAGACAGGATGAAAGGAGAGAGAGAATAGAATAAATTGGGGGAGAGAGAGAATATAGTTAGCAATAGTAATTGTAAAAAGAATCTTGAAGCAAATTTCTTTGATAAGGTCTTATTTTTCAAACATAAAGGGAACTGAATCAAATTTATAAAATAAATAAATAAATAAGAGCCATGCCTCAATTGATAAATAATCAAAAGATATGATCCATGCCTAAAGCTCTATATATCCATGCATATCCTTTGACCTAACAATACCACTACTGCACCAGTGGTGACAAAAAAAAAAGAAAGAAAGAAAGAAAAGAAAAGGATCTATATGTACAAAAATATTTATAGCAGTTCTCTTCTTAGGGAAAAATATTGGAACCTGAGGGGATGTCCATCAATTGGGAAATGGCTGAAATGTGATATGTAATTGTCATGGAATATTATTGTTCTGTTATTCTGAAGGACTTATGATGAAAAACCCAGAGAAGCAATTGATTGTGTCTAGAATCTCTGTCTCTCTTTTTTTCTCTTTTTGTTTTTCTTAAGGGTTTTTTATTATGATGGGTCATCTGTGTTTTCTTTTACAACATGACTTTTTTTTTTTTTTTGCTTTTTGCTGAGGCAATTGGGGTTAAGTGACTTGCCCAGGGTCACACAGCTAGGAAGTGTCTGAGACCAGATTTGAACTCAGGTCCTCCTGACTTCAGGGCTGGTGCTCTAACCACTGCGCCACCTAGCTGCCCCTTACAACATGACTTTTATGAAAATGTTTTGCATAATTTCATATGTGATTTCTTAATGGGGACTGGGGTTGGGGATAAGGGAGAGAACCTAAAACTCAAAAGTTTTTAAAACAAATGTAAAAAAATTCTTTTAAATGTAACTGGAGAAAAATATTAAATAAACATTTTTTTAAAAAAACCCAACTCCTATCAACTAATGCCAGATATGTGGGGCTAGACCTAACTCAAAATAGTCCAGTGATTCAGGTAAGGAATTGGAACACTCAGATCATAAAATAAAATTAAAACAACTTCATTTGTGATAAAAATTTTAAAAGGATATTCGACAAATTCAAATAAAATGTTATTGTATTTGACCTCAATATTCACCTAAGAAATCAAAAACACTAGATTAGAAAGATATTCCTATAGAGCAATGAATATTTCACTAAAAAATCTTCCAAAAGGAAGATTACAAATGTTGTGGGGGTAGTAGGAAAACTGATATCAATCCATCATTCATTGAGTTGTAGATTAGTAGATTAGGCTAGTACTTTTTTTTTCCCCTGAGGCAATTAGGTTAAGTGACTTGCCAGGGTCACACAGCTAGGAAGTGTTAAGTGTCTGAGGTCAAATTTGAACTCAGGTCTTCCTGACTTCAGGGCTGGTGCTCTATCCATTGTGCTACCTAACTGCCCCTGGCCAGTAATTCTTGAAAACAATTTGGAACTATGCTCAAAAAGATATTAAGCTGCATATTCCCTTTGACCTAGTAATATCACCACTATTTAGGCCTATATCCCAAGGAAATCGAATATCATTGATTGCCCTAGTAAGACACCTACTTTGTCTCCAACTTTGTAGTAGTTAGGAGAAGTCTGAAAAGATAAAAATTTTAAATCATATGCTTTATTAGTTGGAAAGGACCTCAGCAGTCCTGGTCAAAGGAAATTTTTTCCCATTTAAGCAAATTAAGGTCAGTTTATTAAAGGTCTTAAGTGTTGGGATTTCTATTTTATCCCATTGTTAATGAGTTGTTTTTAAGAATTTTAGACCAGAGAAATAACAAGACCAAAGTGTATTTTAAGGTATTTTAAGTAGTAGTAAGATATTTTAGTAGAATCTCCCTGCTTCCAGTCTCCTCCCTATAATCAATCTTTCACAAAACTCCCAAATTAAGATCCCTAAAAATGTTTAATCATGTCATTTCCCTATTCAGGAAGCTTCAATGATTCTGTTGCCTCTAATATAAAATATAAACTCCTCAACCTGGCATTTAAAGCGTTCCATAAGCAGATTCCAACTGTCTTTTGCACAACTTGAGCTGGATATCCAGTTGGCATCTTAATCTCGGCATGTCCAAAACAAAACTTATTATCTTTCCTTCTAAATCCTGCTTCCTCTTTACCTTCCGTGTTACTAGAGAGGCAATACCATTCTTCCATTCCTTCAGGCTCACAAACTGGGAGCCTGGATTCTTCACTATCTCTTATCTCCTTTTTCTAAATAGATGACAAGGTCTGTTGATTCTTACAACATCTTTACATCTCTCCCATATACCCCCTTCTCTTCTCTAACACTATGAAGGCCCTCATCATTTCCAAACTGGATTACTGACATAGTCCACTAGTAGCTCTCAAGTTTCTCCCACTTCTATCTTCCATTAAAGTGATTTTCCTAAAGCACAGTTCTGACCATGTCACACTCCTATTCAATAAACTCTAATGGTTTTCTATTGCACCCAGTAGCAAATACAAAATACTCCACTTGACATTCAAAGGTCTTCACAGCCTAGACCTCTTCTAGTTTTCCATTTTTTTTAATATTATTTTCCAATAGATACTTCTTTGATCCAGCAATACTGACTTCCTGACTGTTCTATAAACTCTATCTCTCAATTCCAGGCATTTTCTATGGCTATTTCCCATGCTTGGAACATTTTTCCTCCTCTACCCTGACTACTAGTTTCCTTTAAGGTCCAATGAAAATCCCATCTTCTATAGGAAGAATTCCTTTTTTAAAAATCATTTTTATTTCTCCTGCAGATAGCTCCCTATAAATATATTTGCATGTTATCTCCTTCATTAAGTTGTAAGCTCCTTGAGGATAAGAATTGTCCTTTGTATCTTTCAGCACATGGCATAGAGCTTGGCACACAGTAGGTGCTTAATGAATGTTTATTGATTGATTTCCACATACATTTTTACTAATATTTTAAATTTTTTTCACTTTCAGGCACTACAATTTCCTGCTAAATTTAACTACCAAATTTAACTTTTAGCATCTCATCTCTTCTATCTGTACCTTTATGCAAAATATATTTGTTTACTGGGAGAAAAAATAAATAAACATTTTGCTTTCTAGAAATAAATAGATAAATTTCTCTATTTAAGACTAAAAACTAACCGAATTGTTCCATTATTCAGAACATCAAGAATATCAACAAAAGGCTGTAGCAGCTGCCTCCTGGCGATCTTGCCAAAGGAGATTGGGAGCTAGTGATAGTGATTTAGAACCATTCCTTCATGCCTAGAATGCACTGTCTCTTCCTTTCCATCTCATAGACTCTATAGCTTCCTTCTAAGCTTAGCACAAGCATTATTTCCTACAAAAACTTCTTCCTGATCCCCAAGTTGTTAATTTATAATTCTCTTTCTCTCCTCAAATTATCGTATATTCACTTATTTCTATTTAATAGATATGTGATGGTGTACTCCTCTGCTAGTGAGTAGAGCTTATCAGTCTAACCTTTTCATAAGTAGGACCTTGAACATGACTTTTCCTCCAGCTCCTTTGGCCCCTTTCCTCAGGGAAGGACAGGACTCTCAAAGCCCAGGAAAAAAAAAAAATCTGAAATCTCATCTTACTACTAGCCACTCCAGATACTGATTGTTATTCATTGCCCAAACTAATGTCCTTAATATGAGGTCCATAGACTCCATTGCTAAAATATTTTGATTCTTTCAATTATTTAAAAATACTCTGAGAAGAGTCTGTACATTTCATGGGAGATCCAAAGGAGTCCCTAACTCAAAAAAAAAAAAAAAAAAAAAAAGGAGTAAGGGGTCATGAACAATCTCCTTATAAATAATCTCTATATTTCCTGGAAATTGATTTTTAAAAGAAAGAAAGAATTAAGTTTTCTTCTACTATTCTGAACTCCCAGCCAGCAATTACTGACAAAAATACTGTAGTTTTAAACTTATCTATCTATCTCTCCTACAAGGTGCTTCCCAATTTCCCATCTCAACTACATTTGGGTAATGACACACTTAGACTGGCAACACTGGCAACATTTATCATAATTGCCATCTTAAGAGATAAAGTAAACAGAAATGTAAACAAATCTTTAGGAAACAGAGATAAGCCTTTTATGCCTCCAAGAAGGCATTAAGCTCTTGTCTTCTCTAAAGAATGGAAAAGGGGGAAGAGAAAGGAGAATAAAAAGTCAGGAGTCCTGACTTGTTTCAGTAATGCAGTGCCAGGCTCATGTAACTAGTACATTATTTGATCATACCATCTCAGCCTCAGAAGTCTGACACAAACACATGGCAGTCACCCTCACCCACTCACTCATGGTTTCTAGTATCCCATTTTTCATTGCTTTTCTAGGTTTTTCATCTTCCAATTCCATATACATTCTAGTGACTAGTCTGAGTCAAAATAGGTCCAGAAAGTCATGGGGTCGTGGCAAAACTCCCTGGGGGTTCAGAGGGAAAAACTGGGGAGATTTCTGCCTGGCTGGTGGGCATTCATCTCCAGTGTCCTTATCGCCATGGAAATGTCAAGACAGCATTACATTCCTTCCCTCAGTCATTAATTTTGCAATCTCTTTCAAAATCAGTCACGGTATGCTTGGCTTCGGCAAATATGTATCATAAGCATCAAAACAAACTTCAACCCTTAACAAAACAATCACAAAATCACAGGTAATCACCTCAGGGTGTCATTCACCATAAATAGTAACAACCCATTCAAAGACACAATTCAGAGTAAAGCATCAGGAGAAGCTATTTCAGCAACTATAATTTTAAAGTATATGCAGGGCATAATAAATACATGTATCACAGGAATTATACAAGCAAATATGCATGGCAGCCAGACAAAGCAAAATAATAACATTAATAAGCTTAAAGAACAACAAAACATGCATAAATGGAATAACAAGTAGGAAAACTACATAACCAAAAAATACATGGTGCAGACATCATACTAGCACATGAAAAACTATATAATAAAAACCAAAGCACACTCAAATCATATAATAATTAACATGTAGCAATTAAATGCAAGATACGAACTAAAGGAAAACATTAGAATTTTTATCTGCCTATGTGTTGTTTTAAGCCAACCACTCCATTTCATTGATTCAGCAATGGTCAGAAATATTATAGAACTCAGGATTCATGAAAAAAAAAAAATTTAAATCATAGATCTGGTAATTTTAAAAAGTTTATTTAAATGCAGGATATATAAAAGCTATAGGTTTTTTATAATCACTTGATTTATTTAAATTATGCAAAGTATATCACCATTGAAATGCCAGGCTGGATGAATCCAAAGCCAAAAGTAAGATAGCCAGGAGAAATATCAACCACTGATATGATACCACTCTGATGACAGAAAATGATGAAGAATTAAGAAATCTCTTAATGAGGGCGAAAAAGGAGAATGTAAAAGCTGGTTTAAAGCTTAACATCAAAAAAATAATTAAAATAGTGGCATCTGGTCCCATCACTTCCTGGCAGACAGAGGGAGAAGAAATGAAAGTAGTGTCAGATTTTTCTCTTCTTGGGTTCAAAGATCACTACAGATGGCAACCACAGTCAAGAAATTAAAAGACACTTGTTCCCAAAAGCAGTTTTAAGGCAGAGGTTTAATGATATTGAGTTCAAATTGTATTCAGCTCCTCTCACTCTCAGGATTATATAGAAGTGTAACTAAAAAGAAAGAGATAGTCAGATGGCACAACCAGAGATTCAGTTAGTTCTAAGAAACAATATGCGTTAGACTGAGTGACATATATATCCTGAAGACTGAGCAAATCATATCCAATCTAAAAGTTAAGCCTTCTCTCCCAGTTGCTGTTCAGATACCCAGAGCCAATTTAATTCCGAATTTGATCATCTGATGGCTGTCTGTCAGCATATATGTTATAAGCACTCTTGCTGGTTCACCTTACAGATTTCACTAACTAGGATCTGACACCACAAGCTAGCTGACAGGGTCCTAAGTGAACCAAGACTATTTTTAGGAATGATCATAAGGATTATCTGCCTCATAACCACCAGCAGGTAAAAAATGCCTACTATGACTAGAATGACTACTGAGTTCCAGAGGATGTCCACAGAGCCCATAGTTTGGAAATCAAATGGTGATGCTTATAGACCTCTTCTTGAATAGCTAAGACTGCAGGAAACATTCTGTCTATTTTTAAGAATGCATTTATAGCGTTTTTATCTCACAATGATATGGACCCCACTTTTTTGTAAGGAGACTTAGAAGTAAAATGACTAAAAAATTAAGGAGTTGGATTGAGACGAGTTTTAAACTACAAATAGAGGCATTTTAATAGGTTTTTTTTTTCCAAATACATGCAAAGATAGCTTTTGTGTTCCAAATTTTTCTCCCTCCTTTCCCTTCTCCCCTCATCTAGAAAGCAAGCAATCCAAGATAGTTTAAACACAAAATTCTTCTATTCATCATGCTGTGCAAGAAAAATTAGATCAAAAGGGGGAAAAATAGGGGAAAAAAACAAGCAAACAAGGAACAACAATAAAAACAACAACAAAAAGTGGAAATACTATGATTTGATCCACATTCAGTCTTCATAGTTCTCTCTCTGCAAATGGCACTTTCCATTACAAGACTATTGGAATTGTTTTGAATCACCTCATTGTTGAAAAGAACCAAATCCATCAGAGTTGATCATCATATAATCTTGTTGTTATTAAGTACAATGTTCTCTTCTTTCTACTCACTTCACTTAGCATTAGTTTGTATAAGTCTCTCTAGGCCTTTCTGAAATCATCCTACTGATTGTTTCTTATAGAAGAATAATATTCCATAACACTCATATACCATAACTTATTCAGGCATTTCCCCAACTGATGGGCATCCACTCAATTTTTAGCTCCTTATCACTACAAAAAGGGCTGCTACAAATATTTTTGCACATGTGGATCCGTTTCCCCATTTTATGATCCAAATAGAGCTTTTTATTTTATTTTTGAGGTAATAAGTAGTCACTGGAATTTACTAAATAGGGAATGACCTATTAGAAAAATCACATTGTTAGATGAAAGGAATATAGGTTATAGTGGGGAGAGACCTGCAACTGGGAGATCATGTAGAAGACTATCACAATAGTCTAGACAAGAAGTAGTAAGGGTCTGAAATAAAGTTGTGAACCTATATCCAGATAAAAGGAGACATATAAGATTTGGTAATAGATTGAATATGTGGAATGAATGATAGTAAGTATATGAGGATAACAGGGAGATTGCTAGTTTGAGTGCCTTAGGAAATGGTGGTGACCTAGACTACAACAGGAAGAAGGGAAGATTTGTTGAAAATATAAGTTCCATACAGGACAAGCAGTCCAAGATGTCCAAAAGACTGTTGGTGATATGGGTCTTGACTGATATTCAAGAAAGATATTATGGCATATGTAGAATTGGAAATCATATGCATTGAAATAACAATCAAAGCCATAGATGCTGTTAAGCTTTCTAAGAAAGATAAAATAGAAGGAAAAAAAAAAAAGAAAAAAGTCCAGGACAGCCCTGAGACATATGCATAATTAAGTGATATGACACATAAAAAGTCAGCAAAGGAGAGTATGAAGAAGCATTCAGATAGGTTGAAGAACCAGGAGAGAACAGTGTCACAAAAGCCTATTGAGAAGAGAGTTCTCAAAAAAAGAAGATAATCAACAGTGTCAAATGCTGCCAAAAGGTCAAGCACAATAAGGACTGAAGAAAAACCATTAAATTTGGCAATTAAGAGACCACTGGTAACTCTGGAGAGATTAGTTTCAGTTGAATGATGAAGTCAAAAGTCAAATCACATAAAATCTAGAAAGTGTAAGAGAAATAGAAACATCTAGGGCAGATGAATTTTTCAAGAAATTTAGTCAAATTTAGGAGAAGATGATAGGATCAGATGAAAATTATTAAGAACAGGGGAGATATGGGTGTGTTTCTAGGCATTAGGAAAGAAGTCAATAGATAGGAAGAGATTGAAGATGAGAGTGTGTAAATGATACTGAAGGCAGTCTATTGAAGGCTGAATTTCTTTTTTTATTAAAGTTTTTTTATTTTCAAAAATATGCATGGATAATTTTTCAGCATTAACCCTTGAAAAACCTTGTGTCCAATTTTCCTTCCCCTTCCTCCACTTGCTCCCCTAGATGGCAAGTAATCCAATATATGTTGAACACGGTAGAAAAATATGCTAAATCCAATATTAATAATATATAATATGAATACATATTTATACAATTATCTTGCTGCTCAAAAAAAGTCAGATCAAACAGGAAAAAATGAGAAAGAAAATAAAATGCAAGCAAACAACAACAAAAAGAGTGAAAATGCTATGTGTGAACCACACTCAGTTTTCACATTCCTCCCTATGGGTGTAAATGGCTCTCTTCATTACAAGTCATTGGAAATGGTCTGAATCTTCTCATTATTGAGAAGAGATCAGAATTCATCATTGTATAATCTTGTTGCTGTGTACAGTGATCTCCTGGTTCTGCTCATTTCACTTAGCATCAGTTCATGTGAGTCTCTCCAGGCCTCTCTGAAATCATCGTGCTGATCATTTCTTACAGAACAATAATATTCCAAAACATTCATATGGCCTCATTTCTAAAATATGTAGAGAATTGACTCAAATTTATAAGAATTCAAGCCATTCTCCAATTGTTAAATGGTCAAAGGATATGAATAATTTTCAGATGAAGAAACTGAAACCATTTCTACTCATATGAAAAAGTGCTCTAAATCACTATTGATAAGAAAAATGCAAATTAAGACAACTCTAAGATAATACTACATCCCTCTCATATTGGCTAAAATGGAAGGAAAACATAATGATGAAAGTTGGAGGGGATGTGGGAAAACTAGGACACTAATACATTGTTGGTGAAATTGTGAATGGATCCATATATTCTGGAGAACAATTTGGAACTATGCCCAAAATGTTATCAAACTGTGCACACCCTTCAACTCAACAATGTTTCTACTGGGCTTATATCCCAAAGATATATTAAAGGGGGGAATAGGATCCACATGTGTAAAAATGCTTGTAGCAGCAGCCCTTTTTTGTAGTGGCAGGAAACTGGAAACTGAGTGGCTGCCCATCAATTGGAAAATGGCTGAATAAATTATATGAAGGCTGAATTTAAAGAAAGGATGGGATTCAAAATGTTTATATAGGGAGTGATCTTGGCAAGGAGAAGGGCCACTTATTCTTTTGACACTTGGGAAAGTGGGAAAAGTTCCTAAATGAAATGAGATGAACAGAAAAGGGAAAGGATGAGTGGACTCAATTTTTTTTTTTCCAGTAAATTATGGGGGAAGATTCTCAGCAGGAGAGAGGGAATACCATCAGATGTTGGAAGAGAGAGACAAAAAGGTGTAGATTAGACACTTTGGAAAGAGGCATAAGAAGTCAATAAGAAGATGAGTGCATAAACTTAATTTATGCCATGATTTTCTCAACAATTTTTGTTGAATACCTTATCCAAAAGCTGGGATCTCTGTATTTTTATAAAATTATTCACTGATGATTGTTTACTTCTTCATCTTGAATATATAATCTGTTGAACAACTTTTTCTATTTTCTAACCAGCATTAAATAATTTTGGTTATTCATTTGTAATATAATTTGAAATATGGTGCTTCATTTCCACTTATTTCTCCATTATTTCTCTGAGATAACGTTTCTCCAGATAAATTATCTTTTTTTCTAAGTCTATAAAATAACTCTTTGGTAGTTTGATTGTTATGTCATTGAAAAAGATTAATGTCATTATGGTCCAACCATAATTAATTTCTTTCTATTTGTGTGTCTTTATTTCTGTAAAGAATGTTTTGTAATTGTATCCATGTAATTTTTCCATGTGTGATTTGTGAGTCTTTGCCTGATATTTGGTGAGAGCCCAGACTCATTGCTCACTCTGCACTATTGTCTCATCCTCCAGGCTGCTCCATCTCTATAGAGACTGCCTGGCAACCTCAGAGTGATGATAACTTAACTGAACTCATTAATTGAAGATCATTGTTATCCAGTCATTCAATCCTGTCCAATTTTTCATGAACTCATCTGGAGTTTTCGTGGCAAAGTTATTTAGTGGTTTGTCATTTTCTTTTCCAGCTCATCTTACAAATGAGAAAACTGAGGCAAACATGCTTAAGTGACTTGCCCAGAGTCGCACAGCTAGTAAGGATCTGAGGCTGGATTTAAATCAAAATAGTAACTTTTCCTGACTTCAGATGTGGCACTCTACCCAATTTGCCACCTAATGTATTCCCAAACCATTCACAACCTCCTCATTCCAGTGATCCTGAACTACTAGACAGCATTATACATTGCTGGTTCCCTGTCTTCCACTACCCCTTCCCTTGTTTCCATCCTACTCAGCCTGACTTCACACTGAAATCTCACTTAAGATCTACCCATATGTCACAATACTCTCCGGAATTACAAAAGAAATAAACTTTAATGTTAATGTTTAATGGTTAATGGTTAATGTTGAAGAATTACCCATACATATGTTTTGAAAATAAAAAGTTTTAATAAAAAAAGAAAAAGAAAAAGGTAGACTCCTTGAGAGCTAGGAATGCCTTTCTTTTTGCCTGTATTTATACTCCTAGCATTTAACCCAGTACAATACATAGTTACTGAATTGAATTGATTAGGATTCTTCCAGTAGACCACCATATCATCTACCAAAGGAAGGATTTTGTTCACTTTTTGCCTGTGGTTATTCCCTCAATTTCATATCTTGTTTTATTACAATAGCTAACATTTAAAACAATAGTGAATCAAATCATAGTGATAATGGATACCACCATAAAAACATGATATAATGAGCAATTTTGTTTTACTCATAACCAAATATTCCTCTATTACATAGATTGCTGCCTCTTGTCATTAGATAACTACTGTTTAACATGCTGAAAAAAAGGTTTACTGATTCTAGATTTTTCGATGTTTTTAATGGAAATGGCTGAATTTTGTCAAAACCTTTTTCTGTATTGATTAATATAATCATTTAGCTTTTTTATTTTGTTAATAATAGATATTATCTATTGTGTTTATAATTGTAGTAATGTTAAATTAAACCTTCATTCCTATAAATTCAGCCTGTTCCTAGTACATGATTTTTTTCCCAGTATATTCCTATAATATCGTTGCTGATATTTTACTCATTTTTGTCCATCAAATTCATTAAGGATATTGGTCTATAACAGGGGTTGGCAAACTGTTACTAGCATTATGTTCCCTCATCATTGTAATTATCCTCCTCTGAATGTGATCTATGTATCAGTATTCCTCCTAAAATGGGATGTACCATGACGACTGGTTATGATATTCTATATGTAATCTGACAAAGCAAATAAAACACAATCATTTTTCTTGTTGTTCACATAACGTTTTAATTCATGCAGCCTAATATTTCTCAAAGGGCAGCTAAATGGGGTAGTGGATAGAGCACTGGGCTTACAATCAGTGATGCTCATCTTCATGAGTTCAAATCCAGCTTTTAGACACTGTCTAGCAATATAACCCAGGATAAGTCACTTAACCTTGTTTGCCTCAGTTTATTCATCTGTAAAATGATCTAGAGAAGGAAATGGCAAAACACTCCAGTATCTTTGCCAAGAAAACCACATATGGGATCACAAAGAGTCAGACACATCTAAACAACAACAAGAAAATCCCTCAAACATTTGTGGCTGCTTTGCCTTGTTGATTAAATCCATCAAAACTTTTCATATGAACTGATGATGATGAAGAAGATGATGACGATAGCTGACATTTGTTTAGCACTTTAACATTTGCAAAGCACTTTATAATTATTATCTTATTTAATTTCAACAACTCTATAAGGTAGATGCTATTATCTCCATTTTACAGATACAAAAACTAAATATCTTGCCTAGGGTCAGACAATTAGTAAAGTGTTTGAGAGAAGATTTGAACTCAGGTTTTCCTAATTCTAGGTCCATACCTCTCACCACTGTACCATCTATTTCTCTGAGCTTTCTATATTCTAGCAACTGATTACTTTTAAACATAAGTGAAGACTTTTACACTTGTTTCTATTAAATATTATCTTATTAACTTCAGCCCATAATAACAGCAATGATCTGGGATCACACCCAAAGGTGCACCTACTTCACAGGCATACTCACCCAGAGTTATTCTGTTCTACATCCATCTAGTCATCCTCCATAATGGCTCTTCCTATTGTGCTGGAGACTTTTCTCTGCTTCTTTTAATGTCTTGTAGATACTTGTCACAAGTGCTTCCATTGGTATCCATACTTTTGGTATACAGTCAACTTGCCCATCCCCTATTTTTCTAGCCATATGCATCCTTGATTATTTTGTGCCACTTATTTGAAAATAGCATTTGACAAAATAGGGAAACCAAGTTACAGTCAGCCCCACTATACAACCTTCCATTTTTCTTTGGATTGCCTTCAATTCTGATATAGATAGAATGTTTTAGCATTTGTAGGTTTTAAGTTGCCATAATTGATGCTGTAGAGATTTCCAGAATAGTTTCTGCAGTTGTGTTCCAGGAAAATGTAATTCTTGATGATAGAGACTTTGCATAAGTGTGACCTTGTATTCCCTGTTTAAGTACAGAGTGAGTGCTTTGTAAATATTTGTTGAGTTAGGTTAATAGAGTGATGTTGAATGTAATCTCAACCTTTGCATATTCTTGATGCCCAACACAACACAGATTTTAGCAACCAAGATGGAATCATTCATAAGTACTTCAGGAAACAAATGAATGCCTCTCTTACCCTGTAACCTAAGTATATCTGGATTTATAAATGGCTCCTTTGAAGCCAAAAAGCTACGCTCTGAAAAGAAGTGAGCAGTACTCTTGACTATCAGTGCCTGACGTAAGACTTAGAAACCACCATATTTCACTTAAGGCAAGGAAATTTAATGAATTTTTAGGATTATTAAAGGTAGGATTCTCAAGATCACCACTGATCATTGTTCAAAGATTTGTTTCACAAATGACCAATTACTTAATAAGAGAATTACTGCCCTCTTACACATCTCTTAGATGGAAAAATGCAAAATATCTTCAAATATGGGGATCACAATAAAGTTCTCCAAAGCATTCCTTAGCTGAAAAAAGTGGTATTTATGACCCAATAAAACGCCCTTCTTACATCTTACAAGAGTCCCTACATGTACTTTGTGACAAAGTATTGCTCCTACATGCATCCTTTGATTTAGGGACACTGGCCTTCTAGCTCTCTCTTCAACAAAATACTCCATCTCTTTTGGTTCCAAATATATTCTCTGGCTGTCCCCTACAACTGGAGTGTTATTCCTCTGCTCTGACTGCTGACCTCCCTGGCTTCTTTTAAAGCCCAACTTCTACAGGGAAGACTTCCCCAATCCCTTTTAGTTCCAGTGCTTTCCCTAGTTTATTTTCTATGTATTTTATTCATAAGCAAACTATATATAGTTTGCTTTGCATACATCTGCTTCTATGTTGTCTCTGTTGTTTCTATGTTGTATGTCTACAATCCACTGGATTGTAAGCTCCTTGAGGGCAGGAACTTTTTGTTCCTTTTTGTATCCCCAGTTTAAGAATTTAAGAATAGTCACTTAATAAATATTGATTGATCAATAAAATTGTCACCAAATCCTGCCAAATTTAAAAAGCAACTAGGATAAATTAACAAACATAAGTACCTATTCTGTGCCGTTGTTCAAACAAAAAAGCCTAAACAACTTAACATTCTATGGAGGAGGACAAAATATATAAATTAATAACATACTGAAAGAAAAAAATAAAACAGTAGATGAAAAATAGACTTAGAGGGAAAAGCACAAGTAAATGTGGGGAAAGATTTCCTAAATGAGGTCATGTTTGATTTGATTTTTACAGAATTCAGAAAAGAGAGTATTCCAGAATGAAAAATAGCTCATACAAAGGCAGAGAGACTCAGCATGCCCCATGTGAGGAGCAACAAATATGTCAAAATGACTCTTCTGTAGAGTGAATGGGACAGCTAGGTGGCGCCATAGTGTACAGAGCACTGGATCTAGAAATTGGACAATTTACTCCCTGAGTTCAAATCCGATCTCAACCACTCTCTAGCTGTGTTGCCCTGGTCAAATCACTTCATTCTGCCCCAATTTTCTTATCCATAAAACGAGTTAGAGAAGGAATTGGCAAGCCACCCCAGTATCTTTGCCAAGAAAACTCAAATGGAGTTATGAAGAAAAACTCAAATGAAGTGTGAAGAACTAGCTGGCCATGGTTGAAAAAATGATAAAACAATGACTGAACAGCAACAAGTAGAGTGAATGGAAGGGAAAAATATTTTTTTTAACTGGAAAAATGGAAAGGGCCAGGTTGTGAAGAGCTTTAAAAATCACAAGAGGAGCTTGTCTTTGAGGAAATAGGGAGCCATTAGAGTTTATGGACTAGTATAGATTGACATGGTCAAACCTATGGTTTAGGAAAATCACTTTCGCAGCAATTGGTAAGGAGAGACTGGAGGTAGGAAGTCCAATTGGAAAATTATTGTGGTAATCTGAGTGAGAGTAAGAAAGTAAGGCTTTGCAGTAGGATGGTGGCTGTGTGAGTGGATAAGAGGAGACACAAAATGTTGACCAAGACTAGGAAGCTAATTGCATGTGCGGGATGATGCTGTCCAAAAAAAGAGAGCTCTTGCTATCGGATTCTGCCTAATTAAGGAAATACTTGTTCCATAACATCTGCAGGTTAGCTTATACATGCAAACTAACAATCAGGCTCTGCTTACAGGTTCAGGAATGCAAATTGAAAGAGATCTAAGGTTTCACCTCATATCTTCCAAATTGACAAAGATGAAAGTAATAGAGAAAAAAATGATTGTTGAGAGGTTTCAGGAAGACAGACACAATGAAGCATTGTTAGTGGAACTGGGAAGTGACTCAGTTACTCTGTTTAGAAGTATGCAATAAAAAATAACTGCTATACATACTCATTCTTCTAACAACTTCATTGCTGGGCATTATGTCTCCAAGATAAAAAGAGAAATAGTTCAAATAAATTTCAAAAATATTCATAATATAATATAAAGTTTTGTGGTAGCAAAGAACTGGAATCAAAGTAGTGGACATTAGGGAATGGCTTAAAAATGTGCTATGTGGGTGAAATAGGATATTGTGAATCAAGAAATGACAAATATAAAGAGTTCAGAGAAAGACAAAAATTTACGTGAATTGATATGGAATAAAACAAACAGAATCAAAGAATAAGATATACGGTTACCATAACCAAAAATAAAGTGATCATTAAAAGAAGGCTGAATTCTCAGTAATGAAAAACCAAGGAAAGTCCTGGAAAAGAGAATATAATTCTTTGGAAAGAAGGGGGAAGAAATGGGAGATTACCAGGACAAAGGATTATGTAGACTGATGCAGTCTCTATATTGAATGTTTTTATTTGCTTTTCTATATCTCAAGGAAAGACTTGAGATGGAAAATCGTTATGGCAGTAAAGACAAAAAAATGCCATTAATTTTTTTAAGAACCCATGTTAACTTGTCAGTCATGTAATAAATATTTATTAAATGCCTACTAAATGTCAGGGATTGTGGTATGCACCAGGAATACAAAGAAAGTCAAAAAATTGTCCCTACTTTCCAGTAGTTCACAGTCTAATGGGAGAAACATGTAAACACTTATTTACAAACAAAGCTGGATATAGGATAAATTGAAGATAATTAACAGAAGGGAGACATTAACAATAAGGGGGATATTCAGAAAGGCTCGAAATAGAATATTGGATTTTCCAAGACCATTTCAGAGGAAGAACTTTACTATAGTGTATTCCTCTTCAAAATTTCTCTAAAGACATTCACATACCTGTTATTTGCAATACAAAGACTGATACATTTCTAATATCTACCCTGGTTAAGTTTGTATGAAATTTGAGAATAGAAATCAGATTCAGAGAGACAGAAAGACAGACAAAGAGACACAGAGAAAGACAGAGAGACAGAGACAGAGAGATAGAGAGATAGATAAAAAGAGAAAGAAAAAGAGACAGACAGAAACAGAGAAAGAAAAAACAAGAGAGATAGAAAAGAAGAAAGAAAAAACAAGAAAAGAAGAAGGAAGAAAAGAAAAAAGACAGAAGAAGGAAGAAGGAAAAAAGAAGAAAGAAGGAAGAAGAAAAAAGAAGGAAGAAGAAAAAGAAGAAAGAGGAGGAGGAGGAAGAGAAAGATCTACTGAATTGAGCAAGGCCTGAAGGCTTATCTCAGTCATCTTTATCTAAACTTTCTTGAGGATTTAGAGAAAAGACAATCCCAGATATTGCTACTCCATGAACAACTATTATTTGGACATTTTTATAGTTGTTTTTAGCTTCCACAAAACTAGGAAACATAACTGATATTATAATAATATTGGTGATCTATTTATTCTATGTAGGAACTAAGGAATGAGACCAAAGTGAGGTCCTACCAGTAAAAGGAATATCATAAGGCTTATGTCATAAGAGATGCAGAGTACAGTAATGGATCTGTATTGTTCATGTTAATCAATCAAAAATATGCTTATCCATGGGTGATTTGACAACTTGTAAAACTATTATAAATGTAATCTCTCTAGTAGGGGATCTTTACTTCATCTTTTGGTAGCTAGGTGAAACCTTTGTACCTCTTAGCATTCTTTAAAATTCATAATTGAAGGAAATATTAGATTTCCATTAGAGATTAATAAACCCAAAGATATAATGGTCTTCCCCATTCAAATTCACAGATGCTTGAAATCTATACACAGCTCTAGAGCTATCTTGCATTCTATTAGATTAGAAGCTCCTTATAGGCAGAGAATGTATTGTTTTTTAATGGTTGAATGTCTAATTTCTTGCAATTACACACATTTAATGTGTGTTGATTTGAATTAAACTAAATTGAATTGAATGTTTGCTGAATAAAACATTATTAATTTAAATTAGGAAGTGATGTTTGCACAGGCACATATACCCATGAGTGCTAGGAGATACTATAGTTCTAAATAGTATATCCTTCACTTTGAGTTTCTTAGTTTCTTCATACACTTTGAGCTTGCCACATTTGAATCTTTGAGAATTTCCAAAGTTCATTCTTCATGATAAAGTCATGTCTGAGTCTCTCCTTATCCCTTGTTAATAACATTTGGAGTTTCTTAGCAGAAGTTATAAGGGCTCATAAAGCATAAGCCATTGGTTACAAAGTCAACTATGCTTCAGAAATACAAGATACTCTTGGCATTAAGCATGTAGTGAACTTCTTGTATCTTAAATAGATCATCAATGGTAATATAGTTTTAGGTCTGTTTCCTGGCTTCCCAGAAGTCAACATGCATAGGAATTTTTTCAATCCAAAATTAATAGAACTATTGAGCCCCTAAAATATTTTATAAGCATGTCATATTGTTCCTGTTTTCAATGGAATGAAAAATAAATAATAGTGAATTCACATTTATGTTTTTTCTGTAAGCTTTGTTAAGCATTTTATTTAACATTATTTCATTTTATCCTCATAATCCTGCAATGGTACCTCGCTAAAGACAGGTACCATTACCATCCTCTTTCTACTACAGATGAAAACACTAAGGCTCAGAGGGGTTAAATGATTTGCCAGGATCACACAGCTAATTAAGTACCTCAAGGAAAATTCTAGCTCTTCTTCTCTTTCCAAGTCCAGCATTGTACCAGGATGCAGCTGAAGGACACAGAATGAGTTAGTAAAATTAATGGGGATGATTTTAGAAAGTCTTACTTCAAACTATGTCTTTAATTAATTGTCAATAAAGTCATGTCTGCATGTTATGTTAAAAAAAAAAAAGGGAACTTGTAACAATTTTGTTCCCAAGATGGGTAAAGATATTCTATTTGGTTTCCTACTCCCTAATTTAATAATTATTGTTTTTATAATTACAATAATTACAAATTAAATAACAGGGGAAATATGCATAGCTCTGCTCAAACCCCTGTTGATGAGTGAATTCTTATTGTCTAAAACACAAAAATAAAAACAGAGTTTTCAACTAATTCCATTTTACCAAATGAAAAAAAAAAAACAACACAAAACAAAAACCCAGAGCCATTCTGGTTAGATCCTTTAGCCTGGCTTTAATTTTCACTCACAGCTGTTGCAATTAGAAAGTGTACTTAATGGAGTGTCATGTTAATTGTTTTCTGAGTTAACCAATTTCTCCATTTAATTGTCAATTGATTAACCTATTGAAATGTTAAGTGACTCAGTTTACTTCCAGAACAAACAACAGCCACACATTGTAGCTTCATCAACTGGAGGGAAGCCCTCATTTGCCCAGATTCAATGTGCTGGTATTTTTTCTACACCTCCCTGAGCTTTTAATTAGATGAGCCAATTTTACATGTATTTGTCTGCTGGAAAGGTTATCAGTATTGGAGCTGACCTGCAGAGGCAAGGTTGAGCCCAGCAGCTTTAATAGAAAAGGTTTTCAGCTATTACTGCTGTAGTTGATTGCATTGTAATGCTAATTAACTTGAGACTTTGCCTTCCTCGGTGTGTCTTTTTTTTTTCTCGTGCTTTAACTATGCAATGAGATGTTTCTTCTGTCATATATATGCACTTATTAAGCACTCATTGGATTCTAATATGCATGCAAATTGTCAAGAGTTTCTTAAGGCTAACACTACACTATTTAGATTGTGGTGCCATTAAATCAGTACAAAGATAGTGCCTACAGCACATTTGTAAGGTTTTTACCAAGAAAGAAAATGGGATCTCATCAGTCGTAGACTTTTCCTCCTTTCTTTTCATGATGTCTTAGCCTACAGCTCTTTGCATGTACAAAGTAGAAACAGGAAGATTTCATTTAAAGGAGGGAGGGCAACAGACTAAAAATTGGGATTTGGTTGTAAAATATCATTCCAACTTGCAGTGAAAGATTTTTTTTTTTTAATTTCAGGGGCCATATTAACATAAAGTCCTTGCGTCGGGACTAGCTAAATTTTTCGCATCTCATCTTCCACACGCTCGGGTTTGTTCATTTAAAAAAAATGGCATTATTGTTTAATTACAAGACAATCTACAACAACGGACAAGCATTGTCA
>JAJPUD010018627.1:0-28322 GCA_023553655.1 Myrmecobius fasciatus | reverse complement strand
ATTCATGATCTAGGCATAAAGAATGATATTATAAACAAATTAGAACAATGTAGGATGGTTTACCTCTCAGACCTGTGGAGGGGGAAGGAATTTGTGACCAAAGAAGAACTAGAGGTCATCATTAATCACAAAATAGATAAGTTTGATTATATCAAGTTGAAAAGTTTTTGTACAAACAAAATGAATGCAGATAAGATTAGAAGGGTAGCAGTAAACTGGGAAAATATTTTTACATCCAAAGGTTCTGATAAAGGCCTCATTTCTAAAATATATAGAGAATTGACTCAAATATATAAGAATTCAAGCCATTCTCCAATAGACAAATGGTCAAAAGATATGAACAGACAATTTTCAGATGAAGAAATCGAAACTATTTCCGGTCACATGAAAAGGTGCTCCAAGTCACTATTGATCAGAGAAATGCAAATTAAGACAACTCTGAGATACCACTACACACCTGTCAGATTGGCTAAAATGACAGGAAATGATAATGATAGCTGTTGGAGGGGATGTGGGAAAACTGGGACACTGATACATTGTTGGTAGAACTGTGAACGAATCCAACCATTCTGGAGAGCAATTTGGAGCTATGCTCAAAGAGTTATCAAACAGTGCATACCCTTTGACCCAGCAGTGTTTCTACTGGGCCTATATCCCAAAGAGATTTTTAAGGAGGGAAAGGGACCCACATGTGCAAAAATGTTTGTGGCAGCCCTTTTTGTAGTGGCAAGAAACTGGAAATTGAAAAGATGCCCATCAATTGGAGAATGGCTGAATAAATTATGGTATATGAATGTTATGGAATATTATTGTTCTGTAAGAAATGACCAACAGGAGGATTTCAGAGAGGATTGGAGAGACTTGCATGAACTGATGCTGAGTGAAATCAGCAGAACCAGGAGAACATTATACACAGCAACAAGACTATACGATGATCAATTTTGATGGACATGGTTCTCTTCAACAATGATGTGATTCAAACCAGTTGTTCTGCGATGAAGATAGTCATATACATCCAGAGAGAGGCCTGTGGGAACTGAGAGTGAACCACAACACAGCATTTTAACGCTTTCTGTGAATATTTCCATGCATTCTGTTTTCCTTCTTAGGTTGTTTTTTTTTTCTTCTTCTCTTTCTAGATCTGATGTTTCTTGTTCAGTAAGATAACTGTATAGATATGTATACATGTATTGTACTTGTCATATAATTTATCCTATCTAGCATGTATTAGATTACCTGTCATCTAGGGGTGGGGGGAGGGGGGAGGGAAAGGAAAAGCTGGGAAAAAAAAGTTTTTTTGCAAAGGTCAATGTTGAAAAGTCACTCATATGTTTTGCAAATAAAAAGCTTTATTTAAAAAAAAAAGTAGGGACTGTTTTATAGTCCTTTAATCTCTTCATTAGAATTTTCTCTGGGTATATACATTGGC
Organism: Myrmecobius fasciatus; assembly: GCA_023553655.1. Taxonomy (NCBI): domain Eukaryota; kingdom Metazoa; phylum Chordata; class Mammalia; order Dasyuromorphia; family Myrmecobiidae; genus Myrmecobius; species Myrmecobius fasciatus. The sequence continues at coordinate 26,893 of JAJPUD010018627.1, read as the reverse complement.
AAATATCCTACTGCCCGGCTCTATATCTAACACAGAATACAAATGAAAAATTTTCTGAATGACATTCCTTTCCTGGGTTCAGATCACACACTTGCCACAAGTTCTGAGGCCTTGGGCAAGTTATTTGTACCCTTTCACAAGTTTATTTTTATCTATAAAATGAGAAGATTTTAATTAGAGAACCTCTCCAGCTATGATTTTAAAATCTTCATGTGTTGCTAAAACCATGTTGGAGATGTCCTCTTCCATACTCTGCTCCTATGTTATTTAAGGATTTTTTAGTATGTATAACCATCTCTTAATGACATTCAGCCCCAGAATGTTCCTACTTCTGGTCACAAATGTGGTATTTGTTTACTTAAATAGAAATGTCTGTCCAAATGAGCTCCTTAATCTAAGGAGACAGCTTTTCCTTTAATTTTCCTGAGTCACCCCAGTCTCAGGGCCAGCTACTCTGGATAACTGATGAAAGCCCCAGCTGAACCTATCCTTAGCTTTCTTATCCACATCCTTCCTCTTCCCCCCTCCCAGCTTTGATACTCATAGCTTGCACCTCACCTATACTAGCAGAGGAGAGGATGACAAAGAGCACCATAAATACCAGATAGAGAATCCTCATGATGACTGGTTGGTTGGAACCGGAGAATTAATGGGAGAGGTGAGGGAAAGCCAGCTCAGGAGAAGATGGAGAAGGATAGGGCAAGAGACACCAGGTGAGTTCAGTCTCAGCTTACCTGGTCTTGGTTCAGTTCAGCTTTATATGGCTGAGGTTGACAGAGGGAAGTCTTGCAAGGGCTTAACGTACCTCTAAATTTGTAGGGCGAGGACATTATCCCAAATGACATTGATGATAAAAATACAACTATTACAATCTACAGCGAAATTTAAATAATCCCACTCATTTAACCATAAGAGAATCCAAGTCCTGTTAACTCCTTTTCCTTTGGATACAAGTGGTTTGGGATAGAGGACCAAGTAGAATGCTTTTTCCAAAGTGAGCTTTTGTCATAGAGAAGGGATGAAAGGAAAGAATTCTCTCTCCTCTCCTGCCAGAATTCTCTGCTTGGGTGCATAGATGGTTGAGGGAGAATCTCACCCAATTATAAGATTGGGGATCAAATATTTTGAAAGTCTTATGCAAGAGAGTCAGTTGAATCTAAAGTAGTTTAGGGAAGCACATAACTGGAAAGTGACTTTTCCAAGAAGCAATTTAAGAATTGCTTTAAATGGAATTTGTACCTTGATATCCAAACCCACTTACCCTTAAAGGTTACACAACCAATGAGCAATTTGGGATAGATAATATCTGTTGGAGTGTGAGTGGTAGAGGAAGATCTCTGGATTGTAAACTTCATTGAGAACAAAGCTTTCTGGAAACAATTGAAATTTTGAGGGCTGCAATATTATTGCATCAAAAGAAATAACCAATACAGAAAATACTTCTAGCTGGTCTGCTAATAGCCTTATAATTAGTTTTCATGATTCAGTGTTTCTTCTCTCCCATCCATCCTTCAAACAGGTGCCAAAAAGATGTTCCTGAAATGCAAATGAGACTGCATCCCTTCTCTCCTCAAAATGTTTTGATGTTTTATAGCTCTTTGGGCATAGTTCCAAATTGTTTAATGACCCTTCTAGAAAGCATTGTATATTTGCCTAAGGAACATACAAAAGATTGATGATTGGAATGTATGATTATATGAAAGAGAAATCATGGTAGTGCATGCGAGGCAGACCATAAAACATATCCCACATTAAGAAAGATATTGAAAGAGAGAATGAAAAGAAGAAAGATTCATTGCCTTTTTCTTTGCAGAAGAGTGTGAAAGTGGGGGGACATTGCAAGCACTGTCAGACTCAGATAAAATTTTGCTGACTTTTGCTGAACTTTTTTTTTTAACTCTTTGTCATCATGGCTGGCTTTTTGATGAGGGAAGTGGGGAGGAACATATTTTGATAGGTAAGGTTTTCTTTTGTAAACAAAAGATATCAATGAAGCATATAAAGAATATGAAAAAAAGAGAATGACAGAGAATGAGAGACAAAAATGGTAACAGAAACACAAACAGATTAAGAGAAATAAGGAAATAGAAAAGTCAAGATAGAACTATGCTATAGACATGGAAAGACACTGGGATAGAGACAAAGAGATCCATTTAACCACCAAAGGAATTATATTTCAGAGAAAAAATATAAATGCCATGGGAAAGGAAATATTATGAGACATATATTTTACATCAATAAATGTCTAATTATTGAGTGTTAGTTCCAGAAAGATTTGCCAACCTGATCAGAGGAACATACACTAAACAACATGCTCAGATCTTTATTTCTGGACACTGTTAACTTCTATACAGAAAGTATAATGTCAATATTTTCAGAAGTCTTGGCAAAAAAATCTCTGAATATAAAACATGGACATATGACAGATGAGAATATTATGATGATTGTTCTAATGAGTCATGAAGGTTCCCTTCTGGTATAACATTGGAGTTTCAAGTTTCCTAAATAATAAAGACTAATCAAACAAGGAAATGGAAGATGATAAAATAATCGCTGCCTTCTTTTCATTTTTCAGCAGAACATGTTATGTTCTCTCCTTGTTATCCAGATCTGGTAATCATGTATCTCAGTACTACAACCTTCCTCCTTGCCTGGCTCAAGTAAAACCTTATCAGTAATGTCCCCCAGTAATGGTGGGTCATTTGTTTAATATCTTAGGGATGTTGCCAAGAGTGGAGCAAAGAGAAAAAGAAATGCATTCCCTTTTGGAATCTTCTTCTGAAGTTTCCCCAGGGGATTCTTGTGTCTTCCTTAAAGGATAGGGCTAGGTCCCTTTGGAGTATCTTCACTAGAGACTTATATTCCATTCCTTCCACCAGCCTTTTATCAATTCATATTATCTTTTACCTTAGTAATCATTTTGTTAGAAATTCTTCTTTGTTTTTGTCTATTTAAAATTATAGAGTTCAGAGGTAGGAAGTTATTATTTACTACAAAGCTGTTATTTCAAAAATGTGGAAGTTGGGACCTGGAAAGAGGATGCATTTTTTCCAAGAGTAAGTTGTCACTGGAAATATTAGGCTGAGAGTAGATAATCACCTTGTAAAGGATTTTTGTAGAAAAAAATTTGTAGAAAAATCGCTTCAGCTAGAGGATGGCTTCTGATATCCCTCCAATAGTGGAATTCTAATACAAATCTTGACTTAAAGGGCTAATTGCATGACTCTCTTCCTAGTGAAAATATTATTCAATGAAAAGGTATTCAAAATACCTCTCCACTATGGAGGGGTAAATACATTTGGTGAGAGCTGAAGAGAAAAGACATCTGGATCTTTCTGCTTCCTTCTTGAGAGAAAAAATATAGCATTTCAATCTCTTTTCACTTTCATAAAAGGGGAAAGAATCTGAGAAGAAGCTAATTTGTAGAACTTTGATGATGTACCTATTCCCAGCTTACTACAGCAGAGACTGAGGAATTTCATCTTGTGTAAAATCTGGGACAATTTTTCTGACATGAGCTGTTTTTTCCCTTCCAAGGAGAGTTTATTCACTCTGGGTTTTGTCTATATCTCTTTTTTCTGATTTCTGATAGCTATTCTTTTAGATAAAATTGCTTCCTTCCACCTCACCCCACTTTGCTCTATATATTTATTGCAGAGAGTCAAGGCATGAGCACATAATTTAGGCAGCTCCTTCCACATTAAGGAATGAGGAACATTGAACCTGATAACTGCTTTTTCACTGATTAATAATAAAAAAGTAGATGGATATTTTTTTCAGAGCAGATAAGAGTGGCCAACCTATTCATCAACCTACTTCTTCTCTCCCTGGCAAGAATCAAAGTTTTTCTAGAAGTGTGGGTAGAAGAGACATTATAGAAGTTTATCTTTGTCTTCTTGAATGCTACCTCTAGATAGAATCATTTGGTCTTGTATCATTTACTGGAAAGAACATAACACTGTATATCACATACCTTTGTACTAGGATTTCTTTTTATTTGAAAGGAAGCTTTTATGTATTTGCCTTAGATTATAAGCTTCAATTGAGAAACATATATTTTTAATTTCTATAACATCAAATTCCTTTGTTTAATTAAAGCTGCTTATTTTCAAAATATATGCATGGATAATTTTTGACATTCACTCCTACAAAATCTAATTTTTTTCCTTACCCTTTCCCCACTTCCTCCCCCAGCTGGCAAGTGATCTAATATATATTAAACATATGTAATTCTTCCCTACATATTTCCATGAATATCATGCTGCACAAGAAAAATCAGATCAAAGAGGGATAAAAATGAGAAAGAAAACAAAATGCAAGCAAACAACAACAAAAAGAATGAAAATACTATGTTGTGGTCCCCACTCAGTCCCCACTGTCCTCTCTCTGGATGCAGATGACTTTCTTCATCACAAGACCTTTGAAACTGACCTGAATCATCTCATTTTTGACAAGAGCCACGTCTATCAGAATTGATCATCATATAATCTTGCTGTTTCTATGTATAATGATCTCCTGGTTCTGTTTATTTCACTTAGCATCAATTCTATGTAAGTCTTTCAGACTTCTCTGAAATCATAGGATTTGTTTTTTAAATACCCAGATTATCTGTCTCCAAATCCAGTGTTCTTTTACTACTTACCAACCTTTTGCTATGAGATCTACATAGGCTTCTATGTAGATTAGGACATATGAATCAAATCTGATGAAATGAAATATTATTGATATAAGTATAAATGTCTTATATTTCTATGAAAAAAATCTAAAGTCCAAACAAAGATGTTTTTGACCAACTAGAAGTAAATTTAGAAAACATTTTAGGGTTCTAGTGGACTATATGTATAATATGAATCAATAGTGTCTTAATATCAATAGAAAAAAGAATATACAATACTAGGGAGATGATAGTTATGCTGTCTCCTATTTTAATTTAGTTTCAAGGATATCATATTATCTTATGGATGTTACATTTTGAGAAAGGCATGGCTAGCCTATAGAGAATTCATAGGAAAATAATCTTGGCTAAACCAGAATTTTTCTGAGATCTCTTCCCATTCTAAGGTTGTGATGCTATAAGTTAATTTCTTCCCTTTGCCATGATGAAAGGACATGACTGATACTTTTGGTAGCAGAACGGCATGGTCCAGGATTAGAAGGAAGGTTATTAGACAGAACCATTACAATCAGAAACCATGCAACAAGAAGTGGATTTTCCAGGTAGTTTTTAACACTTACTTTTCTAATATTTTAAGTTCCAAATTTGTTTTTTCTCTTTGCCTCCCTTTTCCCCTTTCCAAGACAGCAAGCAATCTGTTATAGGTTATATTTGTACAATCATTTTAACATATTTTCATATTAGTAATGTTGTTAAAGAATACTCAAAACAAAAGAGAAAAACCACGAGAAAGAAAAAACAAAAAAAAGATGAAAAGAATATGCTTTGATCTGCATTTCATCTCCATAGTTCTTTTTCTGGATGTGAAGGGCATTTTCTATCCCAAGTCTTGGATTATCTTGTATCTTAGAATTGTCTTAGATCATCGTCTTGCTAAGAAGAGTTACCTTTGTCATAGTTGATCATTACACAATCTTTCTGTTGATGTGTAAAATGCTTTCCTGGTTCTGCTCATGGCACTTGGCATCAGTTGGCAGTTTTTCCAGGTTTTTCTGAAATTAGCCTGCTCATCATTTCTGATAGAGCAGTATTATTCTATTACATTCACATACCACAACTTATTCAGTCATTCCTCTATTGATGGACATCCACTCAGTTTCCAATTCTTTGTCACCACAAAAAAAGTTGCAACAAAATTTTTTGCATGTAGGGGTCCTTTCTTCTCTTTTATGATTTTTTTTGGAATATATACCCTGTAGTGACATGGCTGGACCAAATGTTATGCACAGTTTTATAGCTCTTTGGGCATAGTTCCAATAGTTCCTCTTTAGAATAGGATCAATTCACAACTCCATCAGTAATGCATTGTGACCCAGTTTTCCCATATCCCCTTCAAAATTTATCACTTTTCCTGTTGTTTTAGCCAATCTATAGATGTGAGGTGATATCTTAGAACTATTTTAATTTCCATTTCTCTAATCACTATTGATTTAGAGCATATAGATGACTTTAATTTCTTCATCTTCAAGTTATCTGTTCATATCCTTTGACCATTTATCAATTGGGGAATGAGTTATACTCTTATAAATTTGAATCATTTCTCTATATATTTTAGAAATGAGGGGCAGCTAGGTGGCGCAATGGTTAGAGCACCAGCCCTGAAGTTAGGAGGACCTGAGTTCAAATCTGGTCTCAGACACTTCCTAGCTGTGTGACCCTGGGCAAGTCACTTAACCCCAATTGCCCCAGCAAAAAGCAAAAAAAAAAAAAAAAGAAATGAGACTTTATTAGAAACACTGGCTGTAAAAATTGTTTCCTAGCTTTCTACCTCTCTTCTAATCTTAACTGTATTGGATTTGTTTGTGCAAAAGCTTTATAATGTGTTGTAATCAAAATTATCCATTTTGCATTTCATAATGTTTTTTATTTCTTGTTAGAGCACAAATTCCTTTTTTTTCTCCAAAAATCTGACAGGAAAACTTTCCATTACTCTCCTAACTTGCTTATACTATCATCCTTTATATTTAAATCGTGAACCCATTTTGACCTTAATTTGGTATGAGGTGTGAGATGTTGTTCTATTTTGTCAAATAGTGAATTCTTATCCCAGAAGCTCTAGTCTGTGGGTTTATCAAACAGTAGATTACTATGGCCATTGTCTATTGTGTCTTGTGTACCTAACCTATTTCCTTGACTCACTGCTCTATTTCTTAGACATTACCAATTAGTTTTGATAACTAGCACTTCATAATACAGTTTTAGGTTTGGTATGGCTAGGCCATCTTCCTTTTTTTTTTATTAATTCCTTTAATATTCTTGACCTTTTGTTCCTCCAGATGAATTTTGTTACTATTTTTTTCTAGCTTTGTAAAGTATATATTTTTTGGCAGTTTGATATGTCACTAAGTAGATTAATTTAGGTAGAATTTTCATTTTTATTAGACAGTTTAGTCTACCCATGAACAATTAATATTTTTCCAGTTGTTTTAAATCTCACTTTATTTGTGTGAAAATTGTTTTATAGGATGATTTCAGAGAGGCCTGGAGAGACTTGCATGAACTGATGCTGAGTGAAACGAGCAGAACCAGGAGATCATTATACATGGCAACAATAATACTATATGATGATCAATTCTGATGGACATGGCTCTCTTCAACAATGAAATGTTTCAAACCGTTCTAATTGTTCAGTGAAGAAAGCCATTTACACCCAGAGAGAGGGATATGAAATGTGGAACCACAACATAACATTCTCATGCTCTCGATTGATGTTTACTTGCATTGGGTTTCCTTTCTCTGATTTTCTTTTTTTTTCTTGTAGATAGGATTTTTCTTGCACAACAACTTGTCAACTATTTTAACATTATTAACAGGTAGTGGACTTCCTGCCATCTAGGGGAGGGGAGGGGACTGGGGATAAAATTTGTAACGGAAAGCTTTGTAAAGATCAATGCTGAGGAACTACCCATACATACATATGTAATACAAATAAAAAGCTTTAATAAAAAAAAGTGTTTTATAATTGTGATCATATACTTGTATTTATCTTGGCAGGTAGAGTCCCAAGCATTTTGTAGTGTCTACAATTATTTTAAATAGGATTTCTCTATCCATTGCTGCTGGGCTTTGTTGGTTATATTTTGAAATGCAGATTATTTATGTGGCCTTATTTTGTATATTGCAATTTTGCACACCTGCTAATTGTTTCAAGTAGTTTTTTAGTTGATTTTCTAGAATTCAATACATATCAATCTGCAAAGAATGATAGTTTTGTTTCCTCCTTGCCCACTCTAATTCCTTCAATTTCTTTTTCTTTTCTAAGTGCAATATTGAACAGTAGTGGCAATAACAAGTACCCTTGTTTCACCACTGATCTTATTGGGAATTCTTCCAGCTTAACCCCATTAGATATAATGTTTGTTGGTGGTTTTATATAGATGGTGCTTACCACTTTAAGAAAAACTCCATTCATCTCTATGCTCTATAGGCTTTTTAATAGGAATGGCTGCTGTATTTTGTGAAAAGTTTTTTCTGCATTTATTAACATAATCATATGATTTCTGTTAGTTTTGATATTGATATGATCAATTATGTTTATACTTTCCCCAGTATTAAACCAGCTCTATATTCCTAGTATAAATCTCATTTGGTCGTAGTATATTATCCTGGTGATACATTTTTGTAATCTTTCTGCTAATGTTATATTTAAAATTTTTGTATCAATATTCATTTGGAAAATTAGTTTATAATTTTCTTTTTCTGTTTTGGCTCTTTCTGATGTAGCTATCAGCATCACTTTTGTGTCATAAAAGGAATTTGCTAGAATTCCTTCTTTGCCTATTTTTCCAAATAGTTAATTTGATATTAGAATGAATCATTCTTTTTATGTTTGGTAGAATTCTTTTTAAAATTTATCCTGGCCTGGAAATTTTTTCTTAAGGAGTTCATTGATGGTTTGTTCAATTTTTTTTTCTAAAATAGTGCTATTTAAGTATTTTATTTCCTCTTCTGTTAATCTGGGCAATTTCCATTTTTGTAAATATTCATCCACTTCAATTATATTGTCAGATTTATTGGTGTAGATTTGGGCAAAATAACTCCTAATCATTGATTTTTTTCTTTATTGGTGGCAGGTTCACCCTTTTTCATATTTGATACTGATAATTAGGTGTTCTTTTTTTCTGATCAAAAGAACCAAAGATTTACACTATTTTATTGTGGGTTTTTTTTTTCATAAAATCAACTCTTAGTTTCATTGATTGGTTCAATAGTTTACTTTCAATTTTATTAGTCGCTCTGATTTTTTAGAATTTCTAATTCAGTATTTAATTTGTGCTTTTCAATTTGTTCTTTTTCTAGATTTTTAGCTTCATGCCTAGTTGATTGATCTTCTGTTTTTCTATTTTATTTGTGTAATCATTTAGAGATATAAAATTTTCCTCTAAGAACTGTTTGGGCTGCGTCCTGTAAGTTTTAGTATGTTATCTTATTATTGTCATTCTCTTGGATGAAATTATTATTTTTATGATTTGTTGTTTGACCCATCCATTCTTTAGGATTGGATTTTTTATTTCCAATTAATTTTTCATCTGTTTTTCCATGGCTCTTTATTACTCATAATTTTATTGTATCAGAATATGAAAACAATGCATTTAATATTTTTGCCTTTCTACATTTGACTGTGAGGTTTTTCTGCCCTAATATATGGTAAATACCTAGGTGACTTGTACCACTGAGGAAAAGGTATATTCCTTTCTATTTCTATTTATTCAATTTTCTCCAGAGGTCTATACTATCTAACTTTTTGGAAATTCTATTTACTTCTTTAACTTCTTTCTTGTTTATTTTGTGGTTATATTTATCTAGTTCTGAGAGAGGGAGGTTGAGTTCCCTAATAATATAGTTTTGCTGTTTATTTCTTCCTGTAACTCACTTAACTTCTTTAAGAATTTGGATGCTGTGGCAACAAGATTATATAATGATCAATTCTGATGGATGTGGCTCTCTTCAACAAGGAGATGATCCAGACCTGTTTCAATGATCTTGTGATAGAGACATCTACACCCAGAGAGAGGACTATGGGATCTGAATGTGGTTTACAACATAGCATTTTCACTCCTTTTGTTATTGTTTGCTTGCATTTTATTTTCTTTCATTTTTTTCTGGTTTGATTTGATTTTTCTTATGCAACAAGATAATTGTATAAATATGTATGCATCTATTGGATTTAACATACATTTCTACCATGTTTAACATATATTGGACTACTTACCATCTAGAGCAGGGGGTGGGGGAAAGGAGGGAAATTGGAACACAAGGTTTTGCAAGGGTTAATGTTTCAGAATTATCCATACATATGCTTTTTTTTCTTTTGCTGAGGCAATTGAGGTTAAGTGACTTGCCCAGTGTCACACAACTAGGAAGTGGTAAGAGTCTGAGACCAGTTTGAACTCAGGTCCTCATGACTTCAGGGCTGGTGCTCTATCCACTGCGCCACCTAGCTGCCCTCATACATATGTTTTGAAAAATAAAAAGCTTTAATAACAAAAAAAAAAAAAAAGAATTTGGATGCTATATCATTTGCTACATAAATGTTTAGTATTAATATTACTTTATTATCTTTGGTACCCATTAGCAAGATGTATCTTCCTTGTCAATTTTAGATTACTTAGATGTATTTTTGCTTTTGCTTTGTCTGAGATCAGGATCACTAGCCCTGCTTTTTAAACTTCAGATGAATCTTTTTTTTTTTTTTTTTTTTTTTGCTGAGGCAATTGGGGTTAAGTGACTTGCTGAGGTCACACAGCTAGGACATGTTAAGTGTCTGAGTCTAGATTTGAACTCAGGTCCTTCTGACTTAAGGGCTGGTGCTCTATCCACTGTGCCACCTAGCTGCCCCTTCAGCTAAATCTTAATATATTATTAGCCTTTTATCTTTACTGTGTGTATCTCTCTTCTTCAAATGTGTTTCTTATAAACAACATATTGTAGCATTCTGTCTTTTTATCCACTGTGCTATCCATTTCCTTTTTTGTGGGAGAGTTTATCCCATTCACATTTATAGTTATGATTACTAATTCTGTATTTTGCTCCACCTTATTTTTACCCATTTATACTTTTCTCTCTCCTTTCATTCTTTCCCTCTTCACCAGTATTTTGCTTCTGACTCCCACATCCCTCAACCTGCCTTCCCGTATATCAGTCCTCTATTCTTTTCTCCTCTTTCTCTTCTAACTTGTCTATATGATAAGATAAATTTTATACCCAACTGAGTGTTAATGTTATTTCCTCTTTGGGTTAAATTTGATGAGATTAAGGTTCAAACAATGCTCATCCTCCTTTCTTTTCCATTGTTGTAATAGCTCTTTTGTGCCTCTTCATGTGATGCAATTTTACCTCCCCCTTTCTCTTCTCCCATTATAATCTTTTATTCACCCCTTAATTATTTTATATCATCACATCAAGAAACACTTATACCCACACCCTTTGTCTCTATAGATCCTTTTAAACTGCCCTAATAAAGATACAATTCTCAAGAGTTACAAGTATCATCTTCCCATTCAGTGATATAATCACTTTAGTCTTTAAACAACATTTTTTCTTTCCTCTTTAGATTTTTTCATGCTTTTTTTTTCTTTTTATGCTTCTTTTGAGTCTTAGATTTGAAGACTGAATTTTCTGTTTATTTTTGGTCTTTTCATCAGAAATGATTGAAAGACTCCTATTTTCATCTTTCCTCCTGAAAGATTATATTCAGTTTTGCTAGATAGTTGTTTCTTGATAATAGTCTAAACTCCATTGCCTTTTGGAATATTGTATTCCAGACCCTATTATCCTTTAATGTGGAAGTTTCTAAGTCCTAGGTAATCCTGACTGTGGCTCCTTCATATGTGAATTATTGTTTTCTGGCTATTTGCAATATTTTCTCCTTGACTTGATAATTCTGGAATTTAGCTACAATTTTCCTTGAAGTTTTCATTTTGGGGTCTCTTTCAGAAGGCGATCTATGGATTTTTTCAAGGACTGTTTTACCTTCTGGTTCTAGAATATCAGGGCAGATTTTTTTTCCCATTTCTTGAAAGATGATGTCTGGTTTTCAGATAGTCCAATAATTCTTAAATTTTCTCTCCTGTATCTGTTTTCCCAGTAGGTTGTTTTTTTTCCAATGAAGTATTTTACATTTCCTTCTATTTTTAAAATTTCATTTGACTGATTTTTGATGTCTCATTGAATTGTTAGCTTCCACTTGTCTAATTCTAATTTTTAATGTATTATTTTTTTCAGTTAGCTCTTTTAGCTCCTTTTCCAGTTGGCCATTTGTACTTTTAAAGAAATTGTTTTGTTCAGTGTATTTTTTTCTCCATTTAGCCAAATTTCTTTTTAAAGAAGTTGTTTTCTTCAGTCAGTTTCTGTGCTTCCTTTTTTTAGATGTTGTTCTTCCCTCCCCAAGTTTTCATAAGATTTCTGCATAATTCTCATTTCTTTTCCTCATTTTTTTTCTTCTATCTTTATTACTTGATTTTTAAAATGCTTATTGAACTCTTCTTAGAGAACCTTTTGAGCTTGAGAGCAATTCATATCCCCCCTTGAGGCTTCCCATGTAGGCATTTTGCCATTGCTGTCTTTTTTTGGGGGGGTTTTGTTTTGCTATTTCCTGTCTCTATAGTAGCTTTCTATGGTCAAGGTTTTTTTGGTCTCTTTTTTTTGCTTATTTTTAAATATTGAGGTCTGCTTCTAAGGCACAAGGAACACTATCCCAAGCTTCTTTTGAAAGGGGATTGGGGTCTCTCAATGGCTTTCCACTCTGGGATTGGAGATGCTGCCAGCTTCCTCACTGTGTTAATCTAGTCTAGTCAATCATGTTATGCTGGAACTTGGGAATTTGCAATTTGCCTTCTGTGCTTGGGTTGGATTTTTCACAGATGATCTATGCTGTGACTAAGAGCCTCCTGCTAGATTCCCCTACTGTGCCTGCATTAGGTTACACTTCCTTTTTACTCAAGTGAGATAGTCCTTTCCTGAAGGCACTTCTAAATTATCTCAATCTGGAAATTTGTCACACTACATCTTTTTGTGGATTCATTCACTCCAGAATCTTTTTAAGTGCTTGATTTAGTGTTGTTTCTGAGGGATACTGGGGGGAGTTCAGACAAATTCCTGTCTTCTTTTTACCACCTTGGTTCCATCCAATTTTCTCTTTCATTTGTTCAATTCTGCTATTTAAGGAATTCTTTTCTTCATTGAATTTTGATACTTCCTTTGTCATTTGACTTATTCTGTTTTTTAAATAGTGTTATTTTCTGTAGTATTTTTGTGACTCCTTTATGAAGCTGTTAAATTCTTTTTCATGATTTTCTTGTATTACTCTCATTCTTCTTCCTCATTTGCTTCTTTCTTCTCTTACTTGATTTTCAAAATCTTTTTTGAGCTCTTCCGTGCCCTAAGACCAATTCATATTTTTCTTGGAGGTTTGGGATATAGGAGTTTCACTGCTTTTTAGTTCTCCTTATATTTTATGAAAGAAAAATTTTTTTTCCTAAGGGCTTTATGTTTTTCATTTTGTTAGACACTGAATTATTAAATTTCATTTCCGCCATTCTCTATCGACTTTTTCTTCCCATATTTTAACTACTACCCGATAGTCTTGATGACTACTACTTTATAAATGAAATTTGTCTCCTAAAAGTGCTATTTTTCCCATGAACCCCATTTCTTTTTATTATTTACCTTTAATATTCCAGATCGTTTTTTCCAGATGAATTTTTAAATGATTTTATCATGCTTTACAAAGTACCTTCTTAGTAATTTCACTGGCCTACCATTAAAGTGTAAATGAACTTTGGTAGTGTTATCATTTTTACTATATTGGCAATACAAGGGAGCTCAAGGTAGGTATGATGTAATGTATTGTTCTTGCATTTGATTCCAGGTGTCCTTAAACCTTGAAGAAATTAAGTTGTTTTATGTTTGTGAATAATTTCTGTTTAGAGCTGTTTGAGAGGTGTGAGGCTCAGAGAAATGATCACCCCATAAATTTATGATAATACTTTTATGACACAGGCTTTTTGTTTCTGTATTTGGACAAAAACACAGGAATTATTTCTGTCTTAGAAATCATACTTAATTTTTTAATTAAAATAAGAATAAGTAATATTCCATGCTTTCCCAGTCCTATAATTTGCTATTCTCTTGCTTTTTCCTGTCCCGAATACTCTCCTCAGCAGGATTTCCTGTTCATATTTTCTTTAGCTTGTTTTCCACATGATGCAACACCTGGCTTTCTTACCATAGCAGGTACCCTTTTGAATTTTGGGAAATTTACAATATACATATGAACAGATGCCTCTTCTCCGTTGACATTGTTGAGTATCAATTAGCTTGCCATATCCTATGCAAAGGGAAAAAAGATTTTTTTTCAGGAACTTTGTTAATAGCTACACAGAAATAGAGTCTGGACATGTGATTTTAATCGTGTAGCATGGGTCTTACATTTCCTATTCAGTAAACTGTTGTGGCTTCCTATTGCCCATATCATATACAGAGCCCTCTTTTTTCATTTATATCCACTCACAACCTGGTCCTTCTGCATTTTTTCAGCTTAATTACATTGTGTATATTCATTCACTCTGTGGTCCATTCAAACTAGCTTTCTCTTTGTTTCTTTTAAAAGACTAGTGTGTTTATCATCTCTGCCTTTGCAATGTTGGCCACCATCGTCTGGGGCAAACCTTTTTTTTTTCTCACTTTGACCTCTTAGAAGCCTTGATTTCCTTCAAGACTCATGGTGTAAAACCTTCTAGATGAAACTAATTATAATTCCACAAGTTCCTATTTCTCCTCCACAGACCCCGCTATCAAATATTTCATACATACTTTTATATGTTCATGTGGCCATATCCAATAGAATATAAACTCCTTGAGAGTAAGGATTGTTTTCTTATGTTTTCCTAGTCCCTGGTAAGAATAAAGCACTTGATCTTAGGGCCATATGAATGAAAATGATACATTTCTTCTTGTAGTCAAGAAAGATACAGTCTGATAAGGGAGATAAGAAATAGTAATAAAGTGATATAAAATGTATTGTTTTATACTTAAAATAAGTAAAATGTTACAGGAATTAAGGGAAGAAATAATTTCTATTTTTGCTGGGGAAGATCAGGGAAGCAAGACTTTTTTGAGAATACGGAATTTAAGTTGGGTAAGCCTTGAGGATTGGGGAGGATTTCTATTGAGAGAGAACATTTCTGTCTTTGACGCCAAAGTGAACAAAAGGTTCAGAAGCAATTTAGGGCAGGGTATGCCCAGATACTTATATGATTAAGGTATAGGAGACAGCTACAGAGCAGTACAGCAGAAAAAACATTGTTCTAAATTCAGTGCACCTGGGTTCTTTTCAACTTTTCATAGTGCTTGCTACCTATGTGACCTTGGGAAAATAATTTCACTTTTCCACATGTGTTTTCTCATCTCTAGATTGAAGGAGTTAGACTAGACAGCTTCTAGTGACCTTTCATTTCTAAACCAATGTGTTTAATCCCATGGAATAAGGATAGGCTGCATTCAGATCATGGAGAACTTTTTCATTGCCTTCTAAGGAACTGGGACTTTACTTGAGAGGCCATTTTAAGCTTTTGGAGGTTTTTATGAGTGAATGCATTTAACTTATTCTTCACCTGAGCAAAGACAAATCAACACATATGCTTAGGAAAATCCATTAGTAACAAAGGGAAAAGGGAAGGACTGTGTTCCTTTTACCCATGCTTCAAAGTAGATATACCATATAACAACAGTGATTTCATGGGGAAAGAGATGTAAAGGGTGACTTATAATCAGAGAATATATAAAATATAACCAGAAAAGGTGTCAGCAGGTTAAGAGTAAGACAGAACAGCTGAATATCCTGAATAAACATGGAAACATCTCGAAGAAGGAAGATCTGGGTTAATCCTCGGTGAAGGATTTTTGAGAGGCAAGGTGGTGATGAAGTCTGGACTAGGGGAAGGTGTTCACATCAATAAGGTCATGGATATATTAGAGGATCCAGCATTGTACAGTGGCAACAATGCTGAATTTGGAATCAGGTGATCTGTGTGAATTTTGACTCTTACCTAACTATTCACTACTTGTGTGAAACTGGGCAAGTCCCTACAGTTTCCTCATTTGTCAGGTGAGGATGTTGAACCAATATAACAGCCAGTGTTTGTACAATGATTTAAGATTTTGACTCCCAGTCCATACTATTTACCTTACTTACACAAGTAGGCTTGTCCTAAGCACCCTTACACAGAGAAGTTTCTAGCTCTTACTAACCATAGATGCCTGAAGATTATTTAGATTTAGTTAGCCTAAGCATTTTTCTCAAATGAGGGGGTGGGAAGCAGGTTATGAGCAAGGTTAAATTGGTTATCACAATGATATATATGCAGAGGTTGAAAGGTAACTAGTCACTTTAAGTATTCCTAAGGCCATTGGGTCTTTTAAAAGTGAACAGATGAATGTGCAAGTGAAATTCTCATGAATAAGACAGAAGGTAAAAAAAAATATCTAATAGGGAAGAGATATTCAAAATTAGTCTATTTGCAGCAAAGGAGCACTTCCCATTATTAGTTTGGGTGACCTGGCCCATATGAACAACACCCTTGGTTACTGAAAGAAGGGCTACTGTTGATAATAAGTCATTGCCAGTGATTCTGAGGTAGAGAGCTGGAGAACGACTTCATGAGTGGGAAAAGGTGAGTGTTTGTACTCCTGATGGTTAAAAAAATGGAAGAAAAGAGTTAGAAAGCTGTAGGTCAATGATTTTTGAAAACATTATACAACCTACTGTTAAAGAGGTAGTTGATTGACTTATGTAGGAACACATTAGTTAATTTAGACTCAGATTCATGGGATTGGGGGGAGCTTTAAATAGAAATGTAGAAATTTATTAAATATGCCTTATGGGCCAGATACTGGACTAATTCTTGTAGATATAAGTAAAGGTTACATTTTAGTTAGAGGATAATAGATAAAAGAGGGCTGGAAATTAGAAAGTTGTGGGCTTAATGATCATCTAGTCCAACCTCTCATTTTCAAGTTCAGAAAGTGAAAGGAAGGGGCTTGTCCAGGCCATAAAAGTGTTAGGTTCAAAACCTAGATTAGAACCTTGGTCTCATAATTCTAGTGATGTGTCTACAATACCGTGTTTCTTTTAACTAACATCTTTCCTCAGCTGTAAATGGCCATGTACTCCTGACAGCCTTCAGGATGAGAAGAAAGAAAGACATTACAAGAAGCAGGTATAATAGGGCACTTAGGGTTCAAACATCTTCCATGAGCCAGGGAGCCTTATCCATTCTATTTTTAGGTGAAAAGCACCTCTTTTCCTAGCTCCCCATCTCAGACACTGTTGGTGTTGGCAGAATAGCTAATCCTCATCTCATCTCTTCCCAACACCCCTGAAGGAATCAGCATCACTATTAAGGCTAGGTCAGAGGGCTGCCATCCCAACACCTTTCCTCTTGCTCCAAATGATGGAGTAGGAAAGTATAAGAGGCTCTCAGCTCCAGCACTTAGTACTTTCAGATCCAATTACAGAAATCAAACACTTTCCCAGAATTTCTGGACCTCACAGGTAAGGACAGCGTCTGGGAGTATGCTCAGAGTGGGGATTTTTGTGACTCTAACTTCCTCTGATTGAGACACAGTCACATTCTGGTACCTCAGCTGAGACTTTGTGAGAATGTCTGTCAGGGAGTCACAGCTCAAATTTTTCTAGCTCTCCGCTTAAACAAATCCTCATTTGATCTTCACAATAGTCATAGTAATTAGGCAGAGAAATAAGAAACTGAAGCTTGGAGAAGCTCATTGGTTTACCTAATGTCACTCAGCTAGTTGGTGTGACCTGCTTATTTAGAGAGCTAATAAGTAGCAGTCTGGGATTCAAACTCTCTGACTCCAAAGTCAATAAGTTTTCTCTGGATAGGTGCACTGGCAAAAATCCTCCTGCCCACTCCTCCAGTTAAGACTGAGTATAAAGGAAAAGGTTTGCAGAATGCTGCCTTCATCAACTGGGTTCAAATCCCATACCCGATACTACGTGAGTGGTCTTGGGTAAGTAACTTAACATCTGTGAACCTCATTTTCCTCCTCATTTATATATATATATGTAAACAACTTCTTTATGCTACACAATCCCTTCTTTTCCTGGCCACAAGATATTCGTTCACATATGTACTGGGCAAGTCACTTAGCCTTGATTGGCTCAGTTTTCTCATATGTAAAGTGAACTAGAGAAAGGAAATAGCAAAACCACTTAAGTATCTTTGTTAAGAAAACCTTAAATGTGGGAGCAAAAGAGTTGGACATGACTGAAACACTGAAGAACATCAATAACAACATATCCCTTAAATAAAACCTATTCTCCTTTTAGGCTAAGCAAATGTGGTTTTCCCCACAATTATGATGATAGTTAGGGAGATCCCAGATACCTCAGTCTCAGGATCAGCTATTCCAGACAATTGATGAGGTCCCAGCTGAGCCCAACCTCCATGTCCTCACTCCCCCTTCTTTGATACCCAGCCTGTCTCTTACCTGTGCCAGCAGAGGAGAAAATCACAGATAACATTATAAACACCAAGTAGTAAATCCTCATAGTGACTGGGATTGGCTGCAACCTGGGAATTATAAGAGAGTGAGAGAAGACCAGCTCAGGAGGAGATGGAGGAAGACAGGACAAGGGAGGCTGGGACATGCCAGGTTCAACTTACTTGGCTCAATTCAGTTCAGTTCCTACACATCTGTGGCCAACCGAGGGAAGCTTCTCAAGAGCCTGAAGTGACCCTGTATTTATAGGACTGCTCAACCAATAAGTCATTAATATTCAAAATGTAATTGTTGTATCAGAAGTGAATCCAAGTCATACGGGCTTCTCTTTTTCTCTTTGGCAATGAGTGGATTGGGATAGTGAGAACCAAGTTCAGCATTTCATCTAAGTCAGTTTTTGTCAAAGGCAGTGCTCCTCCCCTGATGAAGGGCTTTGGGCCAGATTTCTTAGCCTGGGTTCTTAGCCAAGTGAGAATCTGACCCAGTTACAGGATTGTAGGTCAAATATTTTGAATTTCATACAAAAGAAATTGTTTGTTGATTGTAAATTAATTTAGGTAGGCACACCCTGGAAAATGTTTCCCCCAAGAAGGTTTTAATCTTATTTGAACTAGAATTTATGCCCAAATGTCCAACCCTCCCCTACTTCCACCTTAAAATTTTCACAACCAGTACTGTGACAACTCACAACAAATAAATATCCCCTTGATTGAGGAGGGGGAGGTATAGATGAAGAGACAGACAGGGAGAAAAGAGGGAATGGTTTCATTTTGCTAATTGTATGATTGACTTTTGGTGACTAGTTCACTAGATCTTCATTTGCCTATCTCAAGGAACTACCTTTCCTTTCCCAATATTTGCATATTTATTGATCATTTTCTTTATTAGGCAAAGAACTAAGTGATGCAACTTTGCTCTTTTCAAAACCTTTAATTAAAGGATTCGTGGGTGTCTTGAGGCTATTTCTAAAAGACATCTTGGTAAAGGAAGAATTGTTTAAAGTGGATTTGGGGAAGGATATAACTAACTCCATTTTCTTTTTTAATTTACTGTTATGCTATATATGATCACTGAATGAATGGCATGCATAACTGCAATCACCAATTCTTTTGAGAATTTTATTTTCTCCCTAATTAGTGAAAATTGTTATTAAAGGAGGACTTCAAAAGTCCAAAGACTGTTCTCCTTTATTTTGCTTTCAAACATAGTTTTTTGACTCTAGTGTAACTGGGAGTATAAAAAAGAATGGATCTTTACTCATTCTCTTGCAGTTGTAGCTAATTATAAAACATTTCCCTTAATGAACTTATCTTTTATGTTTTTTTTTTTTTTGTACAGAGCACTGCAATGAAGATATTAACTTTCTTGTTCTCATGTAAAGTATAAATACTTCTAACTGAATTGTGAGTGACATACATACTCATCAACTGGCAGTGAAATATGAACTGAGTGAACAAGCTACTGTAAAATCTTTCTCAAGCTCTTGCTGGCTTATTAGTAAAGATGAAAAAAAATTCATTCGGCTCATAGTAAATGCTCATTGATTCCTTGACTTTGAATGAAATGTGTATTAAGGCCCACATGACCAGAAATATTAGTAGATTTGTAATCTTGGATTGGGCTGAAGACACATGAACAAAACAAAGTGACACGTACAGATGGGGAAGAGTATAGGACATCAGAAAAGGATTCACGTAGGCAACTGAAGAAGTTTTGAAGTAAGCTAGAGATTTTAACAAGCGCAGGTGGAGGAGAGAGTTCCAGGCATGGAAGACAGCTTGTGCAATGATGTACATGTGGGATATGGAATATCCTGTGTGAAGAGAGGAGAAATTCATATTCTCTTGTTTGCAGAAGAGCATGACAATGGGTGGGAATATTGCATGTACTTTCAGATGTGACTGAAATGTTGGTGATTTTTGTCAAATATTTTTCTTTATCAATTTTATAAAAAGTGGCTTTCTGGAGAGGGGACTAGGGAAAGATATATTTAGTAGTAATAGTGATATACAAACAACAGAAATCAAGAAAACATTTTAAGTATAAAAGAGAAAAAATTGAGAGATTTGGAATCACAAAAACAAATGTATTGAGAGAATTGTTACTGTTTATTTTTTAGTCGTGTCTGACTCTTCATGACCCCTTTTATGGTTTTCTTGGCAAAGATAATGGAGTAGCTTGCAATTTCCTTCTCCAACGCATTTTCTAGATGAGAAAATTCAGGCAAACAGGGTTGAATGATTTATCCAGGGGCATACAGCTAGTATCTGGAGCTACATTTGAACTCAAGCCTTCTTGATCTCGAGCCCAATGTTTTATCCTTTATACCACCAGATAAAGAAAAACAAGGGAATACAATATCAAGATAGAATAATGAGATCTATTCATAAAAAGAGCCAGGAATAGAGCTAAAGAGATACACTATATCATAGCTGGAAGTATATTTAAGAGACAAAATGCTAAAGGAGAAGGGAAATATTATGAGATACAGAATTTAAAAAAAACAATAAATGACATCCCATTCTGTGCCAGTTCCAGAAAGTTATGTCAGCCTGAATAGAGGGAACTACCTTAAGTAGCATGCCTACCCTCAAGCTCTGGACACCATTAACCTCCACAAAGACAGCATTATATTAATATTTTCAGAAGATAGTCTTGGCAAAGTAATCTGTGAGTATATTTTGGATAACCAACAGACAAGAAAGCTCTGGACATCGTCCTGAGCTGCGAAGGCTCAGTTAGTATGGCCTCCAGTGTAAGGTTGGAATTTCAAGATTTGCATTATAAAAACTGATCGAAAAAGGAGATGGGAGATAACAAGATAGTGCCTGTATTCTATTCATAATGCATTTTGTTCTCTCTTTGATGCGCCTAGATCTGGGTCATTATGTACCTTAATACTTCATCTTTTCTGCTTGATTGGGACAGGGAAAACCCCACCTCTAGCTTTCCCAGATACTGAGTTGTTTGTTTAATGTTTTACTTGGGCTGCCAAGAGCTGGCTAAAGAGACAGAGAAACACCACCACTTTTATAACTTTCACCTAGAGTCCTTCTGGAGGATTCTGAGGACTTTTCTGAAGGATAAGGATTGGATCCCTTTGATCATATCTCCACTAGAGTCTTTTATTCCCTCAGTCACCCTCCTGTCAATTCTTTTTCACTTCTTCCATCTCATGCATCATTTAATTTAGAAAGTCCTCCTCTTTTTGTCTCTTTAGTATCAGAATTTAGAACTATGAGATATGTTCGATTAAAAGGAACCTAGAAGGGTAAAGTAATTTTCCCATGAGTGCATAGCCATTAGAAGTATTAGGCTGAGAGTAGAGAGCCAGTATGAAGGATTTTATGGAAGGGATCTTTGCTTTAGTTATAAGATGCTCCCTGATATTCCATCCATTAGTGGAACTCTAGTAAATCTTGACTCATATGGCCAATTTTATGACATTCTTTCAAATTGGAGTGCTTTATTATTTGAGGCCCCTCCATTATGTGACGGATTGAATCTTTGAGACAGAAGACCTACGATTCCAATTTTTCTTTATTTTGTTAATTGAAAGAGAATCTGACAAGAAGCCAACATGTAGAACTTTTGACTTATATCTTTTTTTTTTCTAGTTTACTGTATTAGGTTATCTAATGAATAGTATGCTAGGCCCATTAAGTCACAAAGAATCATCTTTCAGTTCAAATCTGGCCTTCCAACACTTACTAGCTATGTGACTCTCAGCAAATCACTTAACTTTATTTCTTCAGTTCCTCATCTATAGAATGATATGGAGAAGAAAATAGCAAGTGACTCTAGTATCTTTGACAAGAAAACTCCAAATGGGGCCATGAAAAGTTGAACACAACATGAATTACCTGAAAGATAACAAAAATATTTGAGACTTTGGGGAATTTTCCCTTGGATGAGATCTGTAAATCTCTTCTTCCGGATGAGCTGAATAATTTCCCTCATGACAGGGGAGCTCTTTCACTCTGACTTTAGCATGGTATTCAGTCTAGTAGCTTTACTTTCTCTGATATCTGTTTGCAGTCTTTTTAGGACCCCCCCCCAATTTGTTATATGCGTTTATTGTAGAAATGACATTTGTTGGAAAGGAAGTGAAGGCATGGGTATATAATTTGGGTTGTTCTCCACATTTTTTCTCTCCACATAGAGCTTTTTAATTTTTCTAATTCCTAACATTTTTTTTTTTGTTTTCTAAAAACATTCTTTTCTTTTTAAATTTTGGGTTTCAAATTCTCTCCATTCCTTCAATCCCCCTCTCACTCCTTTTGAGAATGTAAACACTGTTAATATCACATGTGAAAATACGCAAAACATATGTCCATATTAACTCTTTTGCAAAAGAAAAGTGAAAAAAAGCATATTTCAGTTTACACTCAGTACATCATTGAGCAAGATTTCAACATTCCAAATAGCCCTTTAGTGATCATGAAAATGGTGACACTTTTTGTCCTTATCACGTTCCTGCTTTTAACTCTCTACTGCAAGTAAATAAAATATAAAATCCTCTGATATTCTCTGTCTTTAGCCTTCCTTTCCAGACCTATTCTAATCAAGTCTGAAACCCTGACTTATTTACTGTTACTCAAATAGAACATTCTATATCCTGCATGTGTTCATTGCACAAGCTGTTTTCCAGGCCTGGGACTCTCTTCTCCATCTGTGCCTATTAAAATTTCCAGCCTACTTCAAAACTCACTTCAGCTGTTGCCTACATGAATCCTTTCCTTTTCTTTTCCATCCTTCCAATGCATCCTTCTCTCTCATTCCTTCATTTTTTTTGGAGAGATTCCAAACAAAAAAGATCCATATCTGTGCCTTCAGTCTTCAGTAAATGCTTTTCACTGCCCTAATAATGATCATCTTCTTAGAGCTACATATATCACCTTTCCATATGGGAATGTAATCAGTTTAACTTTATTGAGTTCCTTCTGATGTCTCTTTTATGTTTTACCCTTTTCATCACAAATTTGAAAATTGATTTTAATTCTGTTTTTAAGAATTAGCCAAGTTGGCTTTGGGTAGCTAGGTGGCAGAACACTGGGCTTGGGATCAGGAAGATATCTTCCTAGCGTCAGACACTTAGTAGCTGTTTGACCCTGGGCAAGTTATTTACCCAGGTTTGCTTCAGTTCGTCATCTGTAAAATGAGCCAGAGAAGGAAATGGCAAGTTGCTCCATTATCTTTGCCAAGAAAATGCCAAAATGGGGTCACAAAGATTCAGGACTGAAAGGATTCAACAACAACAAAAACAACAAACTGGCATAGATTTTAATCCTCTTCCACTCTAAGTAAATCCAAAGCCCTTACCTTTGTAACTTCAACCTTGTACATTCCTGAGAAACTAGCCTAAAGGTCAAGATTTTTGCCTTCTAATTACTTCCATTGTGACTCAATTATTCTGTAAATTGAATCTCTACCCTTGTAGTTTTTACTTTTGCAACCTTACCCACCACTCACTTAACTTAAATTTAAGTTGATTTAATCAAAACTATTGAAGATTACATCCATATGAACTAGTTAATCCTATCTCTTGAGTATTATTCCCATCTTCTGAAGTATTGGAGGAAGTTGAAGTGACTCTTAACCTACTTTCTCATTAAAATATCTATCATTTAGGATTATCTTACTTTTCCTGACAGGTCCAAAGGAAGCACTGTCAGGCCAATTAAATGGAAAACACACCAAGATCTAAAAGACTTTATTAGTCCTCATTCCTGATCTTTGGGCACTGAGAGAGAGAGAGAGAAGCCATTGACTCAATTTCTTGGTTACTGGTAACCTAACTAATAAATTGATCATGCTCAGACCATTGTCTCAAATTTATCTTAATTTTCAAATGTAACAATGCTTCAAATCTTGTTTTGAATGTCAAATTTTCTATTTCGTTTCTA
Source organism: Myrmecobius fasciatus (assembly GCA_023553655.1). Taxonomy (NCBI): domain Eukaryota; kingdom Metazoa; phylum Chordata; class Mammalia; order Dasyuromorphia; family Myrmecobiidae; genus Myrmecobius; species Myrmecobius fasciatus. The sequence continues at coordinate 2,788 of JAJPUD010018627.1, read as the reverse complement.
TCTATCTTTTTATAAAAAATGTTTGAAAGCCCTTTATTTCTTTAAATATCCAGTTTCCCATCTTGAAGAATTAGATTCAATTTTCCTGGATAGGGTTATTCTTGGTTGTAATCCTACTTCCTTTATCTTCCAGCATATCACATTCAAGCCCTCTGCTTGGTGAAAGCCATTAAATCTTGTGTAATTCTATTTGTGGCTCCATGATAATTTGAATTATTTCTTTCTGGTTACTTGCAATATTTTTGAAATGGACAGATCCAACCCTTCCCCTCTTTAGGTCAAGGAGCCTAGGAATTCCTTAATGGTATTTGCTCAATAAGGGTCCCAGGAATGTTTACCTCACAAAGACCTAGGAATTTCCTGATAATTTACTCAATCAGGGTCCAAGGATTGTTTACCTCACACAATGAGAGAAATGGGTTTACTCCACAGTGTGTTTGCCCAAACTTAATAAGGGAAGTATTCTATTCAACAAAGATAGTTTGCTGTGATCCAGGTTTATTGACCCAGATGATGTATCAGTATTTTACAATGTATACCTCAAATCCTGTTAATTCTTCATTATATTAGTAAGAAATCAATGTTTAGCTACAAAATTATGGGGGGGAAGTGGTCAGTGCTCTTAAAAACTTGTGGCCTACAAGGCTCGGGACTGAATCCTTCTAGCTCATCTGGGGGTTCAGTTGCCAGGCCCCGCAAATAAATGCTCTCTAAAATTTCAATTACTCGTGCCTGTCCAGTGATTTTTCACCAGGGATATCTCACTTGGAGGTCCCACCGAGATATCCTTTGGCACGGACGGCCAGTCCCTCTCCTTGGAGGGCAAAGGAGGTTAAAGGATTCTAGGGGAGGCCACCCAAAGATGTTCCTCGGCCCCAGTTTCCCATAATCTCCTCCTGCGGACCAGGAGAGTGTGACAAAAAAACAAAAACAAAAACAAAAAAAACACCTTTTTTTTTTTTTTTTTTTTTTTTTAAATTGGCATTTGAGTGTTCTAAAACCAGTTCTGGTCAATAAGATCTCAAGGGATCCCAGCAGCTGCCTGGTTAACTTTTTGTAGCCGCCTGTCTGACCTGGTGAGTACTCCTGTTTCATTGGCAAGTGGCTAGCCGAACGCAGCGATATTGCCCTTGTCGCCCCCTCACGGGTGGGGGGTTCTGGTCTCTCTGGAAGAATTTCCCTGGTTATATGTATTCCGTATAGTGGTGGTTGTGTGCATGGATGTGTGAATTGTTCTATGTGCTGTATAATTTGTTAATTTGTTCTGTTTGTTTCATGTGTTGTGTATTTTGGTAGTTTGTTTTGTAGATTGAAGAGCTCTGATAAGGATTGATCACTTAAAAATTACTATCGTACTAATTGACTCCATGACAAACATTGGGTGGAAAATCTTAGGAAGTTTTGTCCTTATACTCCTTGCAATTCTGACATTATTTGTAATCTCCCTGTTTGTCTGTATAGGAGCCATATCATTTTCTAAGGGCCCTCTTCCACCTTTTCTCCAGGGGTATAACTCCGGTGTAACACCTTGGGGGTTCCCTTATATATATATATATATATATATATATATATATATATATATATATATATATATATATATATTTCCCCCCCACACTCCGATCCAAAGCCTTGGGAAACTGCAGGCCCTCAATAGAAGGTACCTTAACTATTTGTGCCTTTGGATCTGTTACACCATTTGCTATTAGAGGCAGCAGGACCCCTTTATATACGCCCCTAATATCAAACCTCTGTGGGGAACCATGAAAGGGATCTAACCGATTCATTTTCGGTGGTTCATTGCTGCCCTTGCATTTGTGCCTTGGTAGTCTGTGTTCTATCTCTGTCCTTCTCGCTCTCATGGGCCAAGGGGCTTCACAGACTTTATCCCCAACCCCCCTTCAAGAAGTCCTCACGAATTTCAAACAATTCCGAGCCATTGCACGAGGATATGGTTCCAAAGTGAGTCCTGGCAGGCTCCAGACACTTTGTGGGCTGGAATGGCCTGCCTTTGCAGTAGGATGGCCCCCTGAGGGAACATTTGATTTGTCAGTGGAACAACGTGTAAAGCAGATAATCCTAGGAGAACCAGGTCATCCTGATCAAATCCTATACATACTGGCCTGGATGGAGTTTAAACCATCTAGTAAAGTTCAAATTCAAGTTTTAGATCGATCCAGTACTGGGGACTCGGGTGAGGGAAGAAAACAATCAACCTTGAGGACCCCGGGGGGGGGCATCAACTCAAAACCCCAAAAGTACTCTGTATCCTATCCTGCCTGCCCCATCAGAGACCCTAGACCCCATAGATCCTCTTTCTTTACCCCCTCAAGGTTCCTCCCCAACAGCTACAGCTCCTGCTCCTCCTCCTTATGCGCTGGCTGTCTCCCCCTCGAACCAGGGGAGGCTCCCAATATGGAGTGATAAAAGATGCGGACTCCACCTCTGACCATCCCTCTGCTCAGTCTCCTTCAGCTCAGTCTCCTTCCCCTCCCTTCACGGGTTCGTCCCCGGTCGCGCTTTTTCCTCTACGACAGATTCCTCCCAGCGGGGGACAGACTGGCCCCTTTATGGTCTATGTTCCTTTTTCTACTAGTGATCTGTATAATTGGAAACAACAAAACCCCCCCTTTTCCGAAAAACCACAACCTCTCCTTTCTCTGTTAGAAACTGTCTTTTATACCCATCAGCCCACGTGGGAGGATTGCCAACAACTCCTTCGAGTCCTTTTTACTACCGAAGAAAGGGAAAGAATTCTGGGAGAGGCCCGGAAAAGAGTTCTTGACCCTGA
>JAJPUD010018626.1:0-17593 GCA_023553655.1 Myrmecobius fasciatus | reverse complement strand
AAAATATTTGGGAATCTATCTGCCAAGGAAAAGTCAGAAACTATACGAACTAAATTACAAAACACTTACCACACAAATAAAATCAGACCTAATTTATTGGAAAAATATTAAGTGCTCATGGGTAGGCAGAGCGAACATAATAAAAATGACAATATTACCCAAACTAATTTACTTATTTAGTGCCATACCAATCAAACTACCAAGAAATTATTTTACAGATCTAGAAAAATAGTAGCATAGTTCATTTGGAAGAACAAAAGGTCAAGGATTTCAAGGGGATTAATGAAAAAAAGGCATATGAAGGTGGCCTTGCTGTACCAGATCTAAAACTATATTATAAAGCAGCGGTCATCAAAACCGTTTGGTACTGGCTAAGAAATAGAGCAGTCGATCAGTGGCACAGGATAGGATATCATGACTAAATAGGCAAAAACAATTCAAATATCAAGGAGAAACAGTCAAGATTACCCAGAATCTGGCAGTTTCTACCATAAACGATTAGAGGACCTGGAGTACTATATTACAACACTATGTGAATTATTTGGAAAAATAGGTAGAGACAGAGTCCTACTAAAAATTCCTTCTATGACACAAATATGGTACTGATACCTAATCCATGAAGAGCCAAAGCAGAGAAAGAAAATTATATACCAATATCCCTAAAGAGTATTGATGAAAAATTTTGAATAAAATATTAGTGAAGAGATTACAGAAACCTTTCAGCAGTATAATATACTATGATCAAGTGGGATTTGTACCAGGAATGAAGGGCTGGTTTATTATCAGCTAAACTTCTACCATGATTGACCATATCAACAACAAAAACAGCAGAAATTATATGATAATCTCAATAGATGCAGAAAAAGTTTTTGAAAAAAATACCATACCCATTGCTTTTAAAAACACTAGAGAGAGGGGCAGCTAGGTGGCACAGTGGATAGAATACTAGCCCTGAAGTCAGGAGGACCTGAGTTCAAATGTGGCCTCAGACACTTAACATTCCCTAGCTGTGTGACCCTGGGCAAGTCACTTAACCCCAATTGCCTCATCAAAAAGCAAAAAAAAAAAAAAAACACTAGAGAGCATAGAGATAAAGTGATCTTTCCTTAAAATAATAAGCAGTATCTCTCTAAAACCAATAGCAAACATTATTTGTAATGCAGAGAAGCTGGATGCATTCCCAATATGATCAGGAGTTAAATAAGGATGCCCATAATCACTACAATTATTCAACATTATCCTAGAAATGTTGGCTTTAGTGATAAAAAAAGGAATTTAGAGGAATTAGAATAGGCAATGAGGAAATAAAGCTATTACTCTTTTAAGATGATATGATGATATATTTAGAAAATCCTAGAAAATCATGCAAAAACCTACTTGAATAAAGTTGCAGTATATAAAATAAACCACCAGAAATCATCAGCATTTCTATACACACACACACACACACACACACACACACACACGCACATATGTTATAGACAGATATATTCTATTTAAAATAGCTATAAATGAAATAAAATATTTGGGGGTCTGTCTGCTAAGGCAAACCAAAAAACTATATTAACAAAATTATAAAACACTTCTCACATAAATAAAGTCATATCTAAACAATTGGGAAAATATCAGTTGCGTAGGCCAAATTAATAAAATAAAAATGTTAATTCTGTAAAAACTGGACTACTTGTTCAGTGCCATACCAATCATACTGCCAAAATATTATTTTAGAAAACTAGAAAAAATAATAACAAAATTCATTTGGAAGAACAAAAGGTCAAGAACATCAAGAAAACTAATAATAATAATAATTTTAAAAAAGAATAGAAAGATGGTGGCTTAGCAGTACCAAACTTAAAACTATATTATAAAGCAGCAGTCATCAAAACAACTTGGTACTGACTACGAAATAGAATGGTGGATCAGTGGAATAGATTAGATAAGCAGGACACCATAATCAAGGCTTATAGAAAAATAATACGTGAGAAACTCAGTATAGACTTACATCTCACACACAATACTAAAATAAGGTCAGCATGGGTACATGATTTGGGCATAAGGGATGATATTATGAACCCATTAGGAGAGCAAGGGATAATTTATCTATCACATCTTTGAAGAAGAGAGGAATTTATGCCCAAAGAAGGACTAGAGAGCATTATGAAAGGCAACATGGACAATTTTGATTACATTAAATTAAAAAGTCTTTGCACAAACAAAACCAATAGAAACAAGATTAAAAGGGAAGTACAAAGATGGGGAAAAATCTTTTCAGTGTTTCTGATAAAGGTCTCATTTCTAAAATATATAAAGAACTGTGTTAAATTTATAAGAATTCAAATCATTATCCAATTGATGAATGGTCAATGGATATGAACAGACAATTTGCAGATGATGAAATTAAAGCCATCTTTAGTCACATGAAAAAATGCCCTAATTCATTGTTTATTAAAAAAATGAATTTTGAAATAACGCTGAGCTACCATCTCACACCTCTCAGATTAAGGTAATAAGAAAAGATAATGATAAATGTTGGATGTGATGTGGGAAAATTGGAATACTAATGCATTATTGATGGAATTGTGAGATGATCCAACCATTCTGGAGAGCAATCTGGAATTGTGCCCAAAGGGCTATCAAATTGTGCATATCCTTTGATTCAGGAGTGTCACTACTGGGTCTGTATCCCAAGGAAATGATAAATAATAGAAAAGGACCCATATGTGCAAAAATGTAGCAGCTCTTTTTGTGATGGCAAAGAAATAGAAAATGAGTAGATATCCATCAATTGGGAAATAGCTAAATAATTTGTAGTTTATTAATATAATGGAATATTATTGTTCTATAAAAAATGATGAATATCAAGATGGTTTTAGAAAGACCTGGACAGATTTACATGAACTGATACTGAACATAACAAGCAGAACCAGGAATATATTGTAAACAATAATAGTAAGAATGTGCAATGATCAACTATGAAAACTTGGTTCCTCTCAGTGGTTCAGTGATCCAAAGCAATCCCAATAAACTTTGGACAGAAAATGTCATCTGCATCCAGAAGAATGACTGAATTCAAAGCAACCCATGCTATATTCACTTCTTTTTTTCTGTTTTTTTTTTCTCTCATGGATTTTCTCTTTTGCTCTGATTTTTCACTCATAGCAAAATAAATAAATAAAATTTTTAAAAAGAGAAAAATTTTCTCTACAGAGATTGAACTCATATTCCATCATCTTCTAGCTAAGTTGAAATTTTTTCTTGTTCCCAATGAAATGCCAATGCCATCTATAACATATCTTTTTTTCCTGACAAAAAATAGTTGTAGCATAAATTGCTAACTAGCTTCACAAACTCATATTGAAAACAGTCAGAAGATTTGAATGAATTTTTCTACATATTATATAATAATATATAATAAAGGGTACAATTTTAAATGGATGTATATGGCATTTGACAAAGATCCAAAGGAACTAAGGTTACTATATTACACACACACACACACACACACACACACACACACAATATTGTGATTTTCTCTCTTTCATCTATCTTCTATCTATTATCTATCAATCTTACATCTCTCTACTTAGTGAATCTAAGGAAAATATGTCACATATATAAATACCAAGCTCATCTATCTCAAATTCTGCTTTACTTGCCAATCTCCATGTGAGAGTAAGTTTGAGTATGTGGGCAAAAAAATTAAATAGGGAGAGAGCCTGATTCTGCTATAGTGGGAGAAATAGCAGCTGGCATATATTCAACAGAAGGAAAAGGTCAGAGGAGAACATATTTAGTATGATCCAATGATTTAAAGGCCTCATAGTATTCCCCTACATATTGCCTCCCTTGCTCCTACAAAGGTAGGTACCAGGGAAGTGAGAGAATTCAAGAAAGCCAAGATTTTAAGTCTAATCTTCCATTTGATAATAGGTTGGAGTATTAGCCCATGTTAGAGAGATAAGGGGAGAAGATACATAAGCATCTTTCCCCCTAATGAGAAGATTCAGTGGAAGGGAGGGACTTTCTCCTACATAGATACCTATTGTGGATTTGCATTCCTAAGGTCTCTAGGTTGTGCATATTATTTCTAATTTCTACCAGCATAACATGGGTGTATGGAGGCATAAAGAACACTAGGAAATGGAAATGATATTATAGAGCTAACTTTAAAAGAGGAAAAATAGCAACTTGAACTTAATTAGATTGGAAAATAAAATATACCAAAATCTCACAAACATATAAATGAGTGTTAAAAGTCTAGAAGGCAAATGTAACACAAGTGGGATGAGAAATGATAATAATCTAGAGACTTGGGGACCAACTTATAGCTAAAAGGAAAATTGGAAAACTACAAAACAAGATGTCTGGTTGTAAATGAAAGGTACAAAAAACTAAATTACAGGGAGCTCACTGACTGTAGGAATCCCTGAGAAACAAACCAAGACAAGGAAATGGCCCATATGGATGAAAGAGGAAATATATTTAGAACAAAAAGAAAAGAGAAGGGCATGCAAGACATGTAATAAATCAAAAATTTCAGGGTTACAAGGGCAGGAATATAAGAATAAAGTATAAGGTTGCAAGGAAATGATCAAGGAAGCCGAGATGGTAAAAAAAAGAAAAGATGGCATGAGATTTGAAGGCATAAAAAATATTTCACACATTCATAAGGAACAAGAGGTCAATAGAGGACCATATCACTCCTAGGAGGGTGAATGAGAGAATAAGCAGTTATTTTTTAGAGACAAGAAGACATTCTCTCAGCGTTTGGCAAAGAAAACTGAAGGGATGCCAGAGATACAAAAATTGTTTTGTTATTTCTTTTTCCAAGTTGCAAAGAACTCAGGGAGAAAGGCTAACTCATCACTGAAACAACTTAGGATCAGGATAAGTAAATCATCATCATTAACAAGAGATTATTCCCACAGAATTTATTATTTGGATTGAATTGCTTCCTACAAAATGCAAATATAGGACATAACTTCTGACAGCAGTTAACCTTGGAAATGAAAAATACAAATAACTATTCTGATACAAGCACAGGTTGCTGAAACTACTCTTGGTTAACAGCTACAGAAACCCTCCCAATAACCCTCATTATTGCTCACTAGAGGTATTTAGAAGCTCTTTATACAATTTTGCCTCAAATCAGCCAGAATAGGTTAAGCAGCTTCCAAAAGCCTGAAACTTTGTTAAGTACTAATAATACAAAGATAAAAGTAGAAGCATGTCTGCCCTTAAGGAGCTTATATTCTACTGAGAGATACACAGATATGTAAATACAAAGTATTTTTAAGAAGGAACCAAACACCTAACTGAGGGGATTAACTAGTATTGGTGACAAGGAAGTACAAGCATGGGGAATGAATGGCTAATAAAAAGGTATGTTCCATTTAAAGATTAAGGAACAGTTAATAAGCCAGTGTGCATGGGGCAATGGATAGCACAAAAGATGGCACAATGGATAGAGCAGTGATCCATAAAAGGTAATAATGTTAAGTTACTCTGGAAAAGTGGTTTTAGAGAAAAATTGTAGAAGGTTTCAAATGTCATGCAGAAGAATTTTGAAGAAGGGAGAGAAACTGTCAGCCCTATGTCTAGGAAGATTAGTTTGGCAGTTTTGTGGAGGATGAATTTGAGAAGGGGAAGATTGGAGACAAAGAAAACAATTAGGAGACTATTATTATAGCACATATGAGAAGTGATAAACTAGAAGTATAATCGTGCAAATTTAGAGAGGATAGATGTTGGATCTGCTGCAGATTGACAAGGTTTAGTAACTGATTGGAAATGGTAAGTGGAGAAATTGAAGGAAACAGGCAAGGATGACTCAGTTTAAGCACATGTGCTAGTTTAATCAGTAAAGAGAAGCAATCATCATAGCTCAAAATTAAAGCAAATAATAGGATATTTTTTTCTCCTAATCTTGAATGATTGTGGTGATTGCGTCAATTCTGTACTACATTTTGTCTGTATTGCTAATGTTCTATGTGTCCACTTCCCAGTGAAATCATGCATCAAAATGAAAACAACAACAAAAGATTAAGTAAAGGAGACGTGTATTGGTAGATCATAGAACAGAGGTTTTTCTGGCCTTTTTCAGTTATATTTCTGATGTCATGCAGTCAGAACCAATGTGGTCTTATCTAAATAGCAAACACAGATTATTTTCTAAACTCTATTCATAGCAGACACAATGCAGAAACATTCTCCAGAAGGTGTTATCTGAACAGTGGAAGATCTTGGAACAATTATCACTAAGTAGTCATCTTGAGAAATATGTGATAATTGGATGGGAGGGAGCTAAAGATTACTAAATATGAATTTAAAGCATTTGTCCTGATAATTTATTTTTTTTCAAAATATGTGTAGATCTGAGGAATATAATAGCAAATGAAAATTTATACCTATGAATTCATATGTAACATATGTACATGTTGACTTTCCTATTAAAATGTACTTTATTTTAGCTTTTGTATCCCAGGGATATAGCATGAAGCTTGGCACCTAGTAGGCACTTTAAATCTTGCTAATATTCAATTAAAAATAATTTAAGTATGTACTATGTACCAAGCATTGTTATCAAGACCTGGAAATTCAAAGTAAAACATCAAATAAATAATCCCTTCTCTGTAGTGGGCCAAATGTTACTGAGTATTCGTCTTTAGGAATGAATGATAATTAGTTGGCAGGGAGCAAAAGATGGTTGTATATGAATGTAGGACATTTTTTCAATATGTATATATTGTAATAGAGGAGGTAATATATAAATAATGTTGCTATATACATGATCTAAACAGAATAGATGAATTAAGATGAATTAATAGATGAATAAAACATATGAGACAGGGAAGGAGTAGAAAGCTCAAAGGCCTCCTGTAAAAGGTGAAATTTGATCTGAGTCTTGGTGGAATCCAGGAATACTAAGAAGTAGAGATGAGGGGATTCCATATGTGAACAGCTAGTGAAAAAAAAATGGAGAGATGGAGTATAGTTTTGGAAGAGCTATAAGTAGGCAATACAGTCAGATTATTGAGTGTATGGGAAAAAGATAGAAGACTGGAAAGATAGAAAGGGCCCAAGGTATGAAGTCTTAAGTGCCAATAAGAGAAATATATATTTAATCCTAGAGGAAACAGAGGGATACTGGAGCTCAGTGAACATAAAGATGACATGGTCAGAGCTACACTTCAGAAAAAATCAGATTGGCAGCTGAATACAAGATGGATTGGAGTGGGGAGAGATTTATGGCAGACACTAGTGAAAAGAATTGTGTTTTGCCAATGGCTTCAGAGGAGATTAGCTCCAGGGTATAATTATCCTGTCAGATACAATATAAATTTGATTTGAATAGAAAATATGGGAAACCATAAAGTAGCAAATTGCTTATCCTAAAATAGAGGATATGTCTCACTCTCTTACTCAAAAAATCTTCAGTGGCTCCTGATTTCCTATAACATAAAATGTAATATTTTTTCCATATCATTTAAATCCCTTCATGATATGGCTCCCATCTGGCTTTAGGCCAAAGACAAAACTATTATCAAAGATAATGAGATTATAATATGTTCACAGAACACTGGAAGCTATAATCCTTAGGGTCTAGCATGAGATTTAAGAAGAATCCTATAGGACTAATATATATGTCTTTTCTATTTTAAGCTCTCCAGCTATAAATAATAATAACTCACATTTCTATAGCATTGTAAGGTGCATCAATATTGAACTGAATTACAAAGTACCTTTTTTACAACACATCTATAAGGTCAGTTCACATTAGCATACATCTAGAGTTAGAAGGGACTTCAGAGATGTTCTGCTAAAACTCCTTCATCTTGCAGATAAGGCAATGGCATCCAGGGAAGTAAAATGATTTGCCTAAGATCATAAAGTAATTATCAGATGTGGGAGTTTAACTCAAATTCTAAGTGTCAAAGCCAGAGTATGAAGGTAAATCTTCTTACTTCAATGTCAATGCCTTTTCTCTATATCCCACAGGTATATCTTTAACCTTTCTTCCACACCTTGAGGTAAACTGCCTTAATAATTTATTTTACTGTGATTTTCTTGGGCTGGCAAGAGTCAATCACAATACCTCCAGATGTGTCCTATCACTAGGCATTCAATGCTTTGTTCTCCAAATATCCATAGTTCTTTGAAAATATTGAAGTAATTTAACTTCTACACTTAGTTGTCTGACCTTCCTTTAAAGAGTGTAGTATAGAGAAAAAACACTGGATTTGGAGTCAGATGATTTTGGTTCTCTTTCCAGTTCTATTATTCACTGCTATCTGATGGTGTGCCATGTGTGATACCTTCGGATAAATTTCTGAACCTTTCCTTACTTGTTCCTATTGCTGAGGAAGTTAAAGCTAGTAGATCCTTTGAATGTAGGAGTCCCAAGATGCAGAACAGCTGAAGTTAATTGGGTGTCTACATATAGTGAGTTTTCAGGAACTGAGGGCCACCTAATTTACCTGCTTACGGAAAGAAAACCAATGAGAAGGTTGAATTAAATTGTCTTTAAAGTCAGCTCTAGCTCTTACAATCAATATTGCAATTAAGATCTCTCTTAGAACCCCAATCAAGTTGTACATCCCCTTACAAATTTTGCCAAACTTTCTTTCAAGAAAGACTATAAGTTTGTATGTGCTTTGGTACACATGACTAACAGTTATGCAGTCTGTCTCACCTGTGGAGCATCTTCATTTTAATAGATTTCAAAATCTTAATTTAAAGAATGGAAATTCAATTGATCAATCAATGTTTATTTATTTAAGTTCTTACTTACTATGTTCTAGGCCCTGTGCTAAGCACTGATGATACAAAAAAGGTAAAAGATAGCCCCTACCCTGCCCTCAAGGTGCTTACCATATATTAAAGGGAACCACATGTGAACAAAAGAAACAATATACAAAGGAAGCTATAAGCAAGATAATTAAAAAATAATTTTACAATGGAAAGCACTCAAATTAAGAATTAAAAAGAACTAAAATCTTATAGAATATTTAAAGGGATTTAAAGGAAGCCAGAAGATTAATATTAAGAATGGAGGAAGGAAAACATTCCAGACAAAAGGGACAACCAGAGCACATATTAGGAGTCAAAAAAGTGATGATTTGTTCATAGAACAGCCAGGAAACCAATGACCTTAGATTGAAGAATATGTGTAGGAAGTAGGTAAAATAAAAAGGGCATTAAATGCCAAACAGAACCTTTTGTATTTATTCTTGGAGGAAATCAGAAGCCACTGGAGTTTATTTGAAGATGGAAGGGGGTTAGGGAACAGAGGAGGTGGAAGTGACATGATTTGACTTAAATTTTAAGAAAAATCACATTAGTGACCAAATGAAAGAATGGGAATGAAGTGGGGAGATAGAGTTAAACAGATCCAACAGCAAGCTATGGTAATAAACAAGGTAGGAGGTGATAAGGACCTGCACTAGAGTAGTCTCAGTATTCAGGCATCATGGAGCCTTGGGACAGATTTTGTGGAGAATAAGAGGTTCTATTTGCCAAATCAATAGCATTCTATCAATTGGTATATTTTAAAAAGCTTCCCTGACTGTTTTTCTATACAAGAAGCATACTCTGCAGTTAATTATCTCATTTTACTGGTCAATAATAGCAGGGATAGGAAGACATCAAGGGTGACAAAAATATGGTCTGTCTCAAAGTTCTTAATAATATTAGCCCTAAGACAGGGTCTCTATAGCATAACATCAACTGGAGAGTTAACAGTTATTTGGGCGGCTTAACCTCCAACACTGTCAAACTAGATGACAAAACCAAAGGGGAGAAAAATCCATTTTGGGATCTCCATATTTTGGAGTTGTTATCCATATTGATCAAACAAACCAGGTAATTTTGGTGGACACAACTTGAGTTGAGACTGAAGGGACTTAACCCTTTCCAAAACACTTTCTTTTCTTATGATTTTTTTCTCTCATTAAGTCTCAGAGTCTCATAGCATTACTGCTTTTGCCAGAAGCCATAACAGCAGTGAAGAGTTAGCTGATTCAGCAGGAGGTCCAGCAGCCAATGTGAGCATAATGCCCAAAGGCATGTCATTGGCCATTAATTTCCCAACTCTCAATTATTGTTCTTTCCTTCCACCAGACTGAGACTAAGGTACATCAGATCTTTCATTGCAATTGTGGGTATGTATACATTGTTTTTGCCCTGTTTGTGACTCGTTTAAAGATTCTGTTTATTTTGGAGTGGGAAAACTAAAGAGCACATACATGTACATAAGTTTACACTCCTATAATACACACACATATAAACATCCATAAATTCATATTCACTTATTCATAAATAATATATTTCTGGAATGTGTCAATTTGTATCTATGTTTATACATATAGGGCTATTGTAAAACTGTCCACAAAGAAGATGAGCTTGTCTTTTCCTTTTTTTTAATTTTTCTGTCAGAACTGGTAAACATGTACCATATCTAGTACCATGCACAATTTCAGATCAGGCTTTAAGGAAGAATTTGGAGCTAATGGGCACCCAGAAATAGAATTAAATAAAACTGTAAGGTGAAGAGATAATTTACTTTCCCTTTTCATCAGTATTATTGTATGGATGATGATTATAGGTTTGCCAAATTATAGATAGTAGATGCAAGAATGCTTGAGGACAAGGGATATAGTCTTCTGTTCTACTGCTTCTTGTTCAATAGTTTCAATCGTGCATGACTCTTTATGACATGCATTGGGGATTTTCTTAGCAAAGACACTGGAATGATTTGCTATTTTTTTTTCCTCCAGCGCATTTTGCAGATGAGGAAACTGAGACAAACAGTGTTAAGTGATTTGCCCAGAGTAACAGAGATAGTACATGCCTGAGTCCATAATTGAACTCAGATTTTCTTAACTCCAGGCTTGGAGCTCTATTTAGTAAAGTTCTATTTAACTGCCCAATGATGATAATTCAACACAAGATGACTGTCCCAGTTAGAGGTCTTAGGATCTAGAGGAGTGGTGTCAAATTCAAATAAAAAAGAGAAGAGACCCAAGGTAAAGTTTTCTAAGGGTGTCAGTGAGGCAGATGGGAAAAAGGTGAAATCTGGAGAGAGTTGAGTAAGATATAACTTCATTTGAAACAAGTATAATCAGTCCCAACCCAAAATTGGAAGGAAGATGCTTCACCTATTATGTCAAAAATTTCCTGGTTTTATATCTTTCCTCTAAGGAAAAAAAATAACTGAAGCTGATTCATACTAAAATATAAATGACTGATAGATGAACATTTTTTTTTCTTTTTTCCTGGGAGACAGTTCATTGTAATGAAATCCTTGCATAGAGAAATGAAGCTGTTTTTCCCTAGGAGATATTAATTTTAATGCTAATCAAAAATTTACATTTAAATATATTAAGCTGCTATTGTTGAAGTATAAGCATCAACAATCTGGGGAAAACTTCTTTGTGTATTGAGTTGTCTTTGTAATTCCACATCAGTGTTCATTTACTTATGGGTAGTGACAGACAACCTTGTCTGAAAGAGGAAAATCTAAATTAAAATGTATAAATTAGGAAAATTATTATTTTTATTTTAAAAGCTAATTGTAAGCTATATAATACAATGCAGTTCCAAAAACATTTATTCAATGACTACTCTCCAAGGCAACCACAAGCATTTATTAAGTTCCTACTACAAAGAGAACAGCACTATGCTGATGTTTTGGAAATAAAAGACAAAATGAAAATTAGTCCTCAAGGAATTTACATTCTCCTACAGGGAGCACCTTACAAGGCACTAGGTAGTGTGCTAGATTCACCATAGCATTTCTTTTACTATGAAACTCCTTTAGGAAATTTAAAATATGATTAAATTTGGTTGAAAAATACTCTAGTTACAACTTTTCAAGAGCATGTGTAGCACATAAAATGAATAATAATAAGCATTCTCCCCCAAATTGGAAAATAGAGAGTTAGGTATTTACCCATAGAAAGGTATTTTTTTAATTAAAGCTTTTTATTTGTATAACATATGTATGGGTAGTTCCCCAGCATTGATCTTTACAAAGCTTTCCAATACAAATTTTACCCCCAGTCCCCTCCCCTCCCCTAGATGGCAGGAAGTCCACTACATTTTAATAATGTTGAAATGCTTGAGAAGTTATGCAAGAAAAATCCTATCTACAAGAAAAAAAAAGAATCAGAAAAAGGCAACACAATGCAAGCAAATGTCAATAGAGATCATGAAAATGTTATGTTGTGGTCCAAAAGAAAGTTATTTTTGAAAGATAATATTGCTTATAGTATTCATCCACTTCTATAGAGAGAGTATTATTTTTGCTATTAATCCTCTAATCTGAAAAACAAATAAGGACATCAGGATGGGATGTCTTGGCTTGCAAGTAAATTGGATTTCAGTGAGGGAGAGCTGGCAAAATCATCAGCCTAGGTCTCCTCTAGTCATCTGAGTCCAGTAACAAGACATAGGTCAAGAAAACTGGCAATGTCCCAGGATACAATGAGAGACCTTGACCTTTTAAAACTAAATCTTTCCCAGGTCTCACTTTGTTTGAGACAACATCCATTTAGTGAATAAAAGCTAGGAAATAATTGAAGGAAAATATGGCCTAGTTTGCCTTCACAAAAGAATTAATCTGGGAGAGGAAGACCCTCAGAGTTTCTGATTAAAATAGAAATAATTTCTACTTACATTTAGTCTGAACCATCAAAACCCAAACAATGAGCACGTGAAACTTGGACTTGGACCTATAGGTAGTGGAAGGAGAAAAGAGAAAGATCTTTTGTGCATCAGAAAATTTCATGAGCAGGGACCCAAATTGTTCATTTCTCCTTAAGCCCAAACAAACAACAAACTCAGAAAATACTCTTCTTGGAAAAGAACAATGAAAATTTTATGATATTAAAATATTTGAGAGGCACTACATGCCTACTTTCATGGAGAAAATGTAGTATTTTCCCCAATCTTGCTCATTCTCTTTTGTAAAATATGGACTTTGTACTAGGAGATCAAGCACATGAGACCTGTGAGATCCTGGGAAAACTAACAGTTTTATTAAATATATCCCCCAAATTCATAGCAATAAAAGGATTGAGGAAGATCTTTCTGTTTAATTGTTATGCCTTTGGGAATAGAGTAACTATGTACCCTTGTAATCTAATTGATGTACTTTCTGGCTAATCATGGATAATACTGTGGTATTGGAGGTCCTGGGTTCAAATCCTGATTTTTCTTATTTCTTCTGTGACCTTTAACAAGTAATTTAACCTCAATAAATCTCAATTTCCTTATCTGCAAAGTAAAAAACCTGAGCTGTTTTCCTTCCAAAGATTTTATTTGGTTCTCTATCCATTATCCTATGGTACTTTTTTGCATCTATATATGTGGCCTTTTTTCCAGCTGGATGATATAACTATTTTTATTTCACTTAAGTTTCATAATGGAGGTGTTAAGGGGTTGGGTGGGAGGAAGAGAACAGAAGATCAGCATATATAAGTATCAAGGCAGCATGGACTAGTAGACTTCTGGCAACTAGGAAAGCTATGAGCATTATTACCTTCCGGGCATGTATTCTCTGTCTTGTGTAACTTTACTCAGTTATAAAAAGGAATAGCCAGTAAAACTCCTTTGCAATTATATAACATCTGAAATAGAATTAATATTGAATTTACATTGACAAATGAGTATATCACCCTGAATTGAAAACATTTTCCAAATTAAACGCTAGATAGAGTATTTTCCCACATATTCAAGAATGCTACTCTTGATGGTAATCATTATTCATTTGTATAGATGTTCCTCAAATTCTCATGCATGACCAACAGTCCCTTTCATGCTACACAAGAGAAAGGATTGCCTCTTGGTTTGTGATTAAAGATACTTTGGACAGAGCCTTGGGTAAGTTCTGTGATGCCATGTCTGAAGTCAGAAAGACTCATATTCCTGAGTTCAAATGAGCCTCAGACACTTACTAGTTTACGTGACTCTGGGCAAGTCACATAATCCCATTTGCTTAAATTTCCTCATCAGCAATATGAGCTGAGAATGAAATGGCAAAATACTCTACTATCTTTGCCAAAAACAAACAAACAAACAAACACAAAATAGGGTCATGGTAATTCAGCCATAACTGAAACAACTGAACAATAGGACAGAGTCTAGTGCTTTTGCTGACTTTGCTCTAAGGATCATGGTCTATATGATTTATTTCCTTGAAAGTGAAACAATCAGCCTCTGATTGCTTATGATGGTATCACAGTTATTCCACAGGATTTGAATTCAAGAAGTAAAACATCATTATATATTAGAAACACTGATCTGTTCATCCCACCAATGATAGTCTACATCACATTCAGATGCCCACCGTTCAGGTACATTGTAACAAGTCTTATTTCTATGCTGCATTTTAGGAATTTATCACTGAAATTCATATTGTCATTAATTTGTCTTGATTTATTTATTTTTGATGAATAAAATATATATTTCCTCTTCCTCTTACCCCTTATGGGAGAAGAAAAACATGTAACAAATGCAACAAATACTCATATCTAAGAAAAACAAATTTCTTTATCTTGTCATTAAATGTAGTTGGATGCTGGTACTCAACATACAGATGTGCTACGGATAACAGGTCTAAGAGCTGGTCTACTTGGAAGCTGGATGCTATTCTATAGCTCTCTACTTTTTCCTCATAACTTTTCAGTTCTAATCTAGATCCCAATCCCCTAACTTCCCAAAGGAGATGTTTTCTTAGTGATTCAGTGTTACACATTACTCTTTAAGTGCTAAAATAGTTTACTTTCTTGCTAACTATTAAAAAATTCCTATAAATGATGACATTTAGGCACAAGAGGAGTTTCCCCAAAGAAGGCTGGTACATCAACTTGCTTAGTCTGTAGCTTGTTGTATGTCTGCTTCCATATTTTCTTTAAGAAATCAAGAATTATTATGCATTGGACCAGACTAAGGATGCTTCCAGCCCATTGTTGTAAATTTTCTGCTTTCCAGAAGTGTATTATGACAAAAACTCTCCAATTCAGTGTTAAACATTTAAATTACTGGGCAAAATAAAGAACAAAACCGAACAATTCTGGAGATGGTGATTGAGTAGATAGATTGCAAAATATAGTCAGGAGATTTACATTTAAATTCCACCTCTGGTACTTTTTCACATGATGGATAAGTTCCTTAAGTTCTTAAAACCTTATTAAAATAGTAGTGATATGATTTGTACTACCTATTTGTAGGCTATTGTAAGAAAAGTGTTTTACAAATTTTAAGGTGCAAATGCTTAAAGTGTTGGTTTGTGAGAACTAAACACATATTGGGAAAAAAAGTTTTAAATGTCAACTTTACCTTTACTTTCCCTATATTAATATTAGTAAGTTTAAAAATAAATTAGTAAGAATGTAGCATAATGTAATCATTGCCAATTTATATTATATTTTGAGAACTTTTGTTTACTCTGTGCATCCTCTTGATCTGTTTTGTTTTATTCTGTTTTTTGTGTCTATACATTATTCTATGATTATTGAAGCAAAAGGGCTTGAAAGGGGGTATGAATCAGAGTAGGGTGAAGATACAGCAGCAGGGCCTCAGTGATGTACCATATGGTAGCAACATTTCCAGGTGACTTTGCATGGGGTAGTAAACAACTAAACTCATCTGTTTTTTCCCATCACAGCAGTCACACGGTTTCTGTAAAGAGGAAACTAATAAAGCACATACCTGTGAAGAGTGAAAGAGAAACCTCACATTTCACAAATGTGAAAGTGATATAAATGACAGATGTGAACACCTGCCCCAAAGCAGGTCAGACAAATTTTCATAATTCTGGGCTGAGTAGCTTAAGGCATCATTGATATTCACCTGGAAAAGGAAAGAAAAGAAAAACATTCACTTCCACAAGTAGAGGTATTATCCCAGACCAACGTTCCAAAGAATGGTGGTCTTATGAGTTGATTATCCAGCTATTCTAATTAATTTATCAACAAGTACATTATTTCTGGTGAACTTATATGATTTACTTTCTTCCTATTAATAATAAGAACCTGTGACATGGTCCCCACTCACTTGACTTACTATTCTAAAAGACCAGTAACTCCACTGGGAAATGAAAACATTATGATTAGTGCAGTCCTTCCATTTCCCAGCCAAGTGCCTGGCACACAGAAGGCAGTTCACAAATATTTGTTGAAGAAGCCAATGAATAAATGAACACTAGTTCTGAATGTGTGGTCCTTAGAGATTACTCCAGATGACTACAGAGTTGTTTTATGATATGGATATGTCTATACTTTCATTTCTAGCATGAATTAATCATTTGTTTATGATATCCTTTCTGGGAGACTCATCAAAAGAAAGGTAATTTTTCTACATTTATTTTAAGGTTCTTTCCCCAGTGGCAAATAGAAGGAGAAAGGGTAGGTAGACAGTATATTCTATGATCTCACTAGAAAGTATTTTAAGGGTGAATAAAAGTGTGAAATGTATATTAAGAATTATTTGACTAGAACCATTTAGCTAAGAGAACTTGATGGGGAAAAAAGTGTTAGATCTGGAATAACTGTGCTGAGTTAAAATCCTGCTTCTATAAAATAGTTATATGAGTTTTGTAAAGTTACCTTATCTCTCTAGGTCTTAGTTTCCCCATATATAAATGAGGGTCTTAGTAAAGATAACCTCAAAGGATCTTGCCAGCTCTAAATCTATGAGGCTGTAAAACATGAGACTGAATCATTCTATTTCTTCTAGTAGAATATGGAGATCAGTTATTCCAGCCAAACCTTTGGAAGGATGAATTATTTTCCCTTCAAACTGAGAAAAACATAAAACCTGAAGTCTAAGTAAAGCCTACAAATTGAAAAATATCACATTGCTGGTATATTATGATCATAATATGATATTAATAGAACAGCATATGAGCATTGGGACCTGATTATGGCACTCATGAATTGATCAGATTTTCATAATAGATTTCATATCTAGTTTTGGTCTCCACACATCAAGGAAGTGAGAAAAGAGTGACTCCAAAGAAAAGACACACAAAGTTTTAATCAGTTTTTGTAAAGAAAGGCCCAACGGCTTGATTAAGGTAATTTGTTAGTTGTCTTCAAATATAGGGAGGAATTTATCTTCAATGTCACTCTCACTCTTCAAATTTTTCTGATTGTTTTGTAACTTGTGAAAAAAAATCATTAATTA
Source organism: Myrmecobius fasciatus (assembly GCA_023553655.1). Taxonomy (NCBI): domain Eukaryota; kingdom Metazoa; phylum Chordata; class Mammalia; order Dasyuromorphia; family Myrmecobiidae; genus Myrmecobius; species Myrmecobius fasciatus. The sequence continues at coordinate 406 of JAJPUD010018626.1, read as the reverse complement.
AATGAAAGTTTGACACATAAGTAAAGGGTCTCAAGCAAGATCATTCTTAAATTTATATTTGTGGATTAAATAATTTTCTTTTCTTTTTTATATTATTTACTTAAAAAGAGAATAAGAAAAAAGAAAAACAGAAGAGAAATACAAAAGAAAATAAAGCAAAACAAAAGAGAACATTGTCATATGCCCAGCAAAACATCATGGAGGTTTCAAAAAATATAAAAATGAATTACCAGTTCAAGAAAAGGTATATATTTCCTTTCAGGAGGTGATCGGTGGATTGTTTCAAGGAGTATTTTGCCTTCTGGGTCTAAAATATCAGGGCAGTTTTCTTTTATGATTTCCTGGAATATAGTGTCCAGGTTCTTTTTTTCATCATGGCTTTCAGGAAGCCCTATAATCCTTAGAT
>JAJPUD010018625.1:0-27963 GCA_023553655.1 Myrmecobius fasciatus | reverse complement strand
TTTTTCCAGATGAATTTTGTTGTTATTTTTTCTAGGTCAGTTAAATAATCTCTTGGGAGTTTGATTGATATAGCACTAAATAGATAGATTACTTTAGGTAGTATTGCCATTTTTATTATATTCGCTCGACCTATTCAAGAGCACTTGATGTTTTTCCAATTGTTTAGATGTGACTTTATTTGTGTGGAGAGTGTTTTGTAGTTTTGCTCATAGAGATCCTGACTTTCCCTTGGCAGATATATTCCCAAATATTTTATACTATCGATAGTTATTTTGAATGCAATTTCTCGTTGTATCTCCTGCTGTTGCATTTTGTTGGTGATGTATAAGAATGCTGATGGTTTATGTGGATTTATTTTGTATCCTGCAACATTGCTAAAGTTGTGGATTAATTCTAATAGTTTTTTAGTTGATTATCTAGGGTTCTCTAAGTAGACCATCATATCATCTGCAAAGAGCGATAATTTGGTTTCCTCATGACCTACTCTAATTCCTTTAATCTCTTTTTCTTGTCTTATTGCCAAGGCTAGCATTTCTAATACAATATTGAATAGTAATGGTGATAGTGGGCAACCTTATTTCACCCCTGATCTTATTGGGAATGGTTCCAGTTTATCACCATTTCATATGATGCTAGCTGATGGTTTTAAATAGATGCTACCGCCTATTTTAAGGAAAAGTCTATTAATTCCTATACTGTAATGTTTTTAATAGGAATGGATGTTGGATTTTATCAAATGCTTTTTCTGCATCTATTGAGATTATCATATGGTTTTTGTTAGTTTGGTTATTAATATAGTCAATTATGTTAATAGTTTTCCTAATATTGAACCATCCCTGCATTCCTGGTATAAATCCTACTTGGTCATGGTGTATTATTCTGGGAATGATTTTCTGTAATCTCTTTGCTAATATTTTATTTAAGATTTTTGCATCAATATTCATTAAGGAGATTGGTCTATAATTTTCTTTCTCTGTTTTTGTTTTACCTGGTTTAGGTATCAGTACCATGTCTGTATCATAAAAAGAGTTTGGTAGGAGTCCTTCATTCCCTATTTTTTCAAATAGTTTATAGAATATTGGAGTAAATTGTTCTTTAAATGTTTGGTAGAATTCACATGTAAATCCATCTGGTCCTGGGGATTTTTTCTTAGGGAGTTGATTAATGACTTGGTCTATTTCTTTTTCTAAAATGGGACTATTTAAGTAATTTACTTCCTCTTCTGTTAATCTGGGCAATCTATATTTTTGTAGATATTCCTCCATTTCACTTAGGTTATCAAATTTATTGGGATACAGTTGGGCAAAGTAACTCCTGATTATTACTCTAATTTCCTCTTCATTGGTGGAAAGTTCTCCCTTTTCATTTTTGAGGCTAACAATTTGATTTTCCTCTTTCCTTTTTCTAATTAAATTAACTAGAGGTTTATCTATTTTGTTGGTTTTTTCATAAAACCAACTTTTAGTTTTATTTATTAATTCAATAGTTTTTTTACTTTCAATTTTACTAATCTCTCCTTTTATTTTTAGGATTTCAAGTTTGGTATTTGATTGGGAGTTTTTAATTTGTTCTTTCTCTAGCTTTTATAGTTGCAAGCCCAATTCATTGATTTTCTCTTTCTCTATTTTATTCAAATAAGCGTCTAGAGATATAAAATTTCCCCTTATTACTGCTTTGGCTGTATCCCACAAATTTTGGTATGTTGTCTCATTATTGTCATTCTCTTGGATGAAATTAAATTAGTAATTGTGTCTGTACTTTGCTGTTTCACCCATTCATTCTTTAGGATAAAATTATTTAGTTTCCAATTGGTTTTCGGTCTATTTTCTCCTGGCCTTATATTGCATGTGATATTTATTCCATCATAATCTGAAAATAATACATTTATTATTTCTGCCTTCCTGCATTTGATTTTGAAGTTTTTGTGTCCTAACACATGGTCAATTTTTGTATCAGTTCCATGGACTGCTGAGAAAAAAGTAAACTCCTTTCTGTCTCCATTTAATTTCCTCGAAAGATCTATCATACCTAACTTTTCTAGCATTTTGTTTACCTCCTTAACTTCTTTCTTATTTATTTTGTGGTTTGATTTATCAAGTTCTGAGAGAGGGAAGTTGAGATCCCCCACTAGTATAGTTTTGCTGTCTATTTCTTCTTGCATCTTTCTGTACTTTTCCTCTAGGAATTTCCATGCTATACCACTTGGTGCATATATGTTGAGTATTGATATTGCTTCATTATCTATGGTACCCTTTAGGAAGATATAATTTCCTTCTTTGTCTCTTTTAATTAAGTCTATCTTTGCTTTTACTTGGTCTGAGATCAGGATTGCTACCCCTGCTTTTTTTTTGTTCACCTGAAGCATAATAGATTCTGCTCCAGCCTTTTACCTTCATCCTGTATGTATCTCTATGTTTTAGATGTGTTTCTTGTATACAACATATTGTTGAATTCTGGTGTTTAATCCAGTCTGCTATCTGCTTCTGCTTTAAGGGAGAGTTCATTCCATTCACATTCACAGTTAAAATAACTAATTCTGTATTTCCTGCCATCTTATTTACCCTACCTTATGCTTTTCTCTTTCTTATCCCCTTTCCCTCCTTCCTACTATTTTGCTTTTGATAACCACTTCCCTCAAACAATCCTACCCCTTTACAGCCCCACCCACCCTTTTTTCCCCCTTTCCCTCCTGTTTCCTTATAAGTACGTCTATTATTCCCTCTGAGCCAAATCTGATGACATGGAGATTAATCCAATTCTCATTCCCCTCCCTTTTTTCCCCTCAATCATTATAGGTTTTCTTTGCCTCTACATGTGATGTAATTTCCCTTATTTTACCTCCTTTTCCTCTTCTTCCAGTGTTATCCCTTTTCTACCTCTAATTTCTTTTTCAGTTTATCATATTATAATAATCATAAAATCACAATAATATGATAATAATCATAAAATCACAGTAATCATATAATCATAATGTAATAACAGATTCATAAAATCAACCCTCATTCTATAAGTATCTCTAACATAAATATAATTCTCAAGAGTTTTTTTTCCTTGTTACCTTTTTATGTTTCTCTTGTGTTCTGTGCTTGTAGATCAGATTTTTGGTTCAGTTCTGGTCTTTTCAGTAAAAATAGGTGAAATTCTCCTATATCATTGAATGACCATCTTCTTCTCTGGAAGATAATGCTCATTCTAGTGGGGTAACTTATTATTGGCTGTAATCCAAGTTCCTTTGCCCTTCGGAATATCTGATTCCAGACCCTTCGATCCTTCAAAGTAGAAGCTGCTAGGTCCTGTGTGATCCTAATTGTGGCTCCCCGATATTTAAATTGTTTCTTTCTGGCTTCTCATAATATCTTTTCCTTGGTATGATAGTTCTGGAATTTAGGCACAATATTTCTGGGGGACTTAATTTTGGGGTTTCTTTCAGGAGGTGATCAGTGGATTGTTTCAAGGAGTATTTTGCCTTCTGGGTCTAAAATATCAGGGCAGTTTTCTTTTTTTTTTCTTTTTCTTTATATAAAGCTTTTTAATTACAAAACATATGAGTGATTTTTCAACATTGACCTTTGCAAAAACTTTTTTCCCAAGCTTTTCCCCTCCTTCCCCCCACCCCCCACCCCTAGATGACAGGTAATCTAATACATGCTAAATAGGATAAATTATATGACAAATACAATACATGTATACATATCTATACAGTTATCTTACTGCAGAAGAAACATCAGATTTAGAAAGAGAAGAAGAAAAAACAACCTAAGAAGGAAAACAAAAAGCATGGAAATATTCACAGAAAGCATTAAAATGCTGTGTTGTGGTTCACACTCAGTTCCCACAGACCTCTCTCTGGATGTATATGACTATCTTTATCGCTGAACAACTGGTTTGATTCACATCATTTTTGAGGAGAACCATGTCCAACAAAATTGATCATTGTATAGTCTTGTTGCTGTGTATAATGTTCTCCTGTTTCTGCTGATTTCACTCAGCATCAGTTCATGCAAGTCTCTCCAGGCCTCTCTGAAATCATCCTGCTGGTCGTTTCTTACAGAACAATAATATTCCATAACATTCATATACCATAATTTATTCAGCCATTCTCTAATTGATGGGCATCCTTTCAATTTCCAGTTTCTTGCCACTACAAAAAGGGCTGCCACAAACATTTTTGCACATGTGGGTCCCTTTCCCGCCTTTAAAATCTCTTTGGGATATAGACCCAGTAGAAACACTTCTGGGTCAAAGGGTATGCACAGTTTGATAACTTTTTGAGCATAGCTCCAAATTGCTCTCCAGAATGGTTGGATCCATTCACAGTTCCACCAACAATGTATCAGTGTCCCAGTTTTCCCACGTCCCCTCCAACAGTTATCATTATCATTTCCTGTCATTTTAGCCAATCTGACAGCTGTGTAGTGGTATCTCAGAGTTGTCTTAATTTGCATTTCTTTGATCAATAGTGACTTGGAGCACCTTTTCATGTGACCGGAAATAGTTTCAATTTCTTCATCTGAAAATTGTCTGTTCATATCTTTTGACCATTTATCCATTGGAGAATGGCTTGAATTCTTATATATTTGAGTCAATTCTCTATATATTTTAGAAATGAGGCCTTTATCAGAACCTTTGGATGTAAAAATATTTTCCCAGTTTACTGCTACCCTTCTAATCTTGTCTGCATTCATTTTGTTTGTACAAAAACTTTTCAACTTGATATAGTAAAACTTATCTATTTTGTGATTAATGATGACCTCTAGTTCTTCTTTGGTCACAAATTCCTTCCCCCTCCACAGGTCTGAGAGGTAAACCATCCTACATTGTTCTAATTTGTTTATAATATCATTCTTTATGCCTAGATCATGAATCCATTTTGACCTTATCTTGGTATATGGTGTTAGGTGTGGGTCAATGCCTAATTTCTTCCATACTAGTTTCCAATTATCCCAGCAGTTTTTGACAAATAGTGAGTTTTTATCCCAAAAACTGGGGTCTTTGGGTTTATCAAACACTAGATTACTATTGTCATTGAATATTTTGTCCTATGAACCTAACCTATTCCACTGATCCACTACTCTATTTCTTATCCAGTACCAAATGGTTTTGGTGACCACTGCTTTATAATATAGTTTTAGATCTGGTGCAGCTAGGCCACCCTCATTTGCATTTGTTTTCATTAATTCAGGGCAGTTTTCTTTTATGATTTCCTGGAAGATAGTGTCTAGGTTCTTTTTTTCATCATGGCTTTCAGGAAGCCCTATAATCCTGAGATTGTCTCTCCTAGATCTATTTTCCAGGTCAGTTTTTTTTCCTAGGAGATATTTCATGTTTTTCTCTATCTTTTAATTCTTTTGTTTTTGTTTGACTGATTCTTGAAGTCTTGATGAGTCATTCATTTCCAATTGTTCGATTCTAATTTTTAATGTCTTATTTTCTTCAGTTACTGTTTTTAGTTCCTTTTGCAATTGACCAATTACATTTTTTGTTCATTGCATTCTTTTTCCATTTTTTCTATTTTATTTTGCAGTGATCTCATTTTGTTTCCCCATGTTTCTTCTAACTCTCTTTTAAGATTTTTTATGCAATCTTCAAAGAAAGCCTTGTGACATGGAGACCAATTTATGTCTCTCTTTGGGGCTTTTTCTGGAGTTGCTTTACCTTTAGGGGACTCAGGATTTGAGGTCTGTTCTTCCCTCTCTCCATAAAAGTTGTCTATGGTGAGAGCTCTTTTTGTTTTTTTATTCATTTTTTTTTAAAGGTGTGAGGTCTGTTTAGGGCAAAGGTGGGACAGCTGCTTTAATTTGCCCTGGGGCAGTTCTGCTGATTGAGTTATTTCAGGAACTGGGCAGTTCTGCTGATTGAATTATTTCAGGTACTGGGCAGCTCCACTGATTGAATTATTTCTGGTGCTGATCAGTCCTATTGATTTATTGATTGCTTTAAGGTGCTGTGTAATGGCAGCTAGGTCCCATGCTCATCAGGGGTTCACTGGTTCACAATCTATCCCCCACAAAAGGCAAACCCTCCAAACCACCTGCCCACAATCAGGACAGATTGTTCCAAGAGGCTCGCAGAAGACTCCCAGGTGTGTGAAAAGCACAACGCTCCCACTCCTGTTCCGACTCCTGTTCCAGCTTCCTGCTCCAGCTCCCTGCCCCGGTCTCCCTGCGCTGCAGTCTGGGTTCAGTAGACCACCCCCCTGCCCAATTAAAACAGACCTGCTTTGAGGTTCTTCCAGAGTATCTTCTTCTAGAATCGTGTTGTTCTCCAGATATTGTGGATTTTTTTGCTTCAGAATCAATCTAGAGGTTTCATATTTTGTTGGTTTGAGGGGAGGTTAGAGGAGGTTACAGAGACTCCTGTCTGATCTCCGCCACCATGGCTCCACCCCCGGAAGGAAGTCTATTTCCTCTTTTTTAAACTTTTAGAGTGTACCCCTGCTTCTGGGGTAAAGGGGCCATTGTCTCAAGCTTCCTGAGCAACTCTGAGCCTTGGCTTTGAACACAGGAGCCCCTTGTGTTTGCAGGAGGTAGCTTTGCCTGCTCTTTTCAGGAAACAGCCTGGTTTCCCAGAGTTTGTTTTCTGATCTGGGACTGGAAGCTGCCCCACTGATTTATTCCTCTATTGAGCCAGGACTGAGAGTCTTGCTATTTTGTTGTGATTAAACCCCCCTCACCGGCTTTTCTTAAAGTCTGACTCCAGTGAGACTGATCTTTCTTGAAGTTTTTTCAGTCTATCTTGAGGTAGAAAGTGGTTTCATTCCATCAGACTCTGTTTAGAGGCTTGGTTTCATGTGGTTTTTGAGGGACATTGGGAGAGCTTGAGCAGCTTCCTGGCTTTACTCCACCATCTTAGCTCCACCCCCAGAAAACTGTCTCCAATTTCTTTTTTAATAAGGTTACTAAACTAGCAGGTTTGGGAAATGTCATAGACATAAAATAACTGGATCTTAGAAAAGACTTTCAGTAATTGTCCTATAACAGTCTTGCAGACAAGATGGAGAAATGTGTGATCTAGGATATGATGGTGCAGTCAAGTGGATTCAGAAATCATTGTTTGCTAAATGCAGATGATTAATGAATCTATGCCTACCTGAGGGTGATCACAAATCATTCCTCCTCTCTGAGTCTTGATTTCTTCTATCATAAGGTAAGGGTATTAACTAGATGATTCTTCTTGTCTCTTCCATTTCTATTATATTATGAAAGCTATTCTATAATTGGCCTACTGAAGACCTATATTCTCAATCCTGTTCTGATCAAAATTTTGCCTATGATTTAGATGAAGGCATGTCTAAAATTTCCATCAGATTCCAAAATGACATGAATACGAAGCTGAGAGAGACAACTAATATCGATGGATGATGGAATAAAGATTGAAAAGATTTTTGAGAGGCTAGAACAATGGACCAAATTTATTAGAAATAATAAAATAAATATCTGAAGTTAGGTTTAAAATAACTGCACAAGTACAAGCACAAGGGAAAGAACAATGGTTAGACAACAGCTAATGTGAAGAATGTCTGTGGTGTTTTGATGAATCAATACAAATTTGATATGATCATCAACAAATTTAATGGGATTTTAGGTAGAAATGATTAAATACAGTAGTATCCAGACCAAACAAGGTGACAGTCTCACTGACTTCTGCAATGTTCAAATCACATTTTGGAATGTTCTGTTCAGTTTGTGTACTACAGTTTAGAGTACATCCAGACAATTTGAGTGCATCCAGAGAATAAGAAAGTTTGATTAAAACCATCAATTAATAAACATGTATTAATAATTGATATATTCTAAGCATTGTGTTAAACTTAGAGGCAACAAATGCACAAATTGCCTCCCTCAAGGTGTTTATATTCTAGTAAGAGGATATAAAATATTCAGTTAAGTAATGTAGACTATATACTACCACCCAAAGAAATACACATTATGTCACAATAATCTAAATCAAATATGAGTACAAGAGGAGTTGTTCTGGACCTTCTAATACCAGGAAAAGGATTCTTTGCCTTGTGTCTATATACTAAGTGGCATATTCCATCATTGATATGGCAGCTGATCTCAGAAGACTAAACTAGAAGTCAAGTTATTAACTATTTATTAAATTCCTATTGTGTGCTGGGTATTGTAAAGCACTTTAGAAATTTTATAAAAGTCTACATAAATGTTCAGGTCTTCCTGACTCCAGGCTGGTGCTCTATCCATAGCACTACCTAGATACTTCAGCTTTAAAAAAAATACACTTAGGCATTAGAATTATGCCAGGCTGTTGTTCAGTCATTTCAGTTTTGTCTAATTCTTTGTGGCTCCATTTGTTTTTGTTTTTGTTTTTGTTTTTTGGTAAAGGTATTGGAATAGTTTGCCATTTTTCCCAGCTTATTTTATAAATAAGGAAATTGGGGCAATTAGGGTTAAGGGACTTCCTTAGGGTCACAAAGGTGAGGATGGATTTTAACTCAAGAACCAAGAGCAGTTAAATGGCACAGAGGATAGAGTGCTGGGTTTTATATCATGACTTCAAATTCAACCATGGATTTGACATCACTGAACAGAAAACATAAATATTAGTTATTACTGCTTCTAGTAGTGAAAGTAATAGTAATAGTAGTAGTAGTGGTGGTAGCAGTAGTAATAGTAGTATTAGTACTAGTAATACTAGTAGTGGTAGCATTAGTACTAGTACTAGTAATACTAGTAGTACTAGTAGTGTTAGTGGTAGTCATAGTCATAGTACTAGTAATATTAGTAGTACTAGTAATGGTAGCAGTAGTAGTAATGGTGGTAGTAGTAATATTAGTAGTAGTCGTGGCGGTGGTGGTGGTAGTAACAGTAGCAGTAGCAGTAGTCTGGCACTATGCTAGATGTTAGGGAATACAAAGACAAAGCCAAAACAGTCCCTGCTATTTTGCAGTTTGCATTCTATAGGATATAGAAAGAGGATTGAGTTTCTCACCTTGGAGGCTGTACATCTGGGGCAGTGCTGCTCTAAGCAGGAGGAATATCATCCAAGCATTGAGGGAGAAAGAACATTCATTTGTAGCATCACCCTGACCTAAAACAGAAGTAGAGAAAGTCACCCATTTGTAATGTGTAATGGAAGATTGCCCTTCTAAATCCCTGGGGAAATTGTGGTTGGGGGAGAAGGGGAAAGAGTTGGAAAGGGAGGAGGTGCACACATGCCACAGGATCTACAGTGCTAAAAAGAGTTCAGAAAGAGAACTGAATTTTCAGTGCTTACACAGGTGGCTAAAGATTTGAGAGAGGCAGAGCTGGTCCTTTGGGAGAAAGGACAACCATAATTTACAGGATACTGACTATAACTTAGGAGACATTGACTGCAAGGAAATAATATGGCACAGTCAGAGGTGTCATAGAAATTATCTCTTATCTAACTCATAAGGTTGTTGTGAGGACCAAATGAGATAACAAATGTAAAGAACTTTTCAAAATTTAAAGCATTTTATAAATGTTAACTGTTATTCATTATTAATAATGGAGGAGTAATATATTTCCCACCTAAGGGAAGCTCTGTGCTGGTTATTATTATAACTGAAACTAAGTATTGAGTGAGTAGAGAGAGAGTTATCACCAGTGGATATTATTTTCTTTAGAGTTTTGATAGAAACCCAGATTTCCCTTAGCCACTAGATAAATCTGCTCATGGTTGGGGAAAAAAAAAAACCCAACACACTTGGGTGCTTATAAAGGGAATTGGTAATTATACTGTTACCAGATTATTTGTTAGAAAAACAGTGGAGACATGAAAAGTCCCCTAAATATCCTCAGGTCTTTTGTATGAAGAAGTAGCCTTTGACATAAGGGTTATTTATGGAAGAATTTTTTCATAAGAAGACATGTTTAAAGAGAGGGATGTCTTGCCTTGGGGAGGTACTGAGTTCCCTGCCACTGGAGGCATTCAAGAAGAGGTTGAATAATTCCTTGTATTGGATTAATGCTTTATAAATTGGGCCAGGCCACCTCTAAGTTTACTTCCATTGTTGGGAATCTACTATCCTAACCCACAAGACATTGTCATTGGTGTTGGTTAGGTAATCATTCTACCTGGAACAGGGTTAAAATAGTGCTGAATATCTACAGAGAAACTATTAAGGAGGGATTTTTAAAGAGAGAGGAGAGGGAAGAAAACAGATGAGAGAGAGAAATGGAGACAGAGAAGGGAGGAGAAACAGAGAGGGGGTGGGTAACAGAGAGAGAGATAAAGAAAAGGAGAGAGGGAAGAGAGAATGAAGAAGAGAGATAAAGGGAGCCAGCCAGCAAGCAGCTTTGGTTGCTCAGACACAGCCTTAAGTTGTCTGCATCTTGATGTGCTCATAGTAGATACAGGGTCTATCATGCTTTGCAGTTTCAGAAACTCAATTTTATCAGTTCACCCAAGGGATGATCAGGTTTTGATGAATTATACTCTCAAGAGACTGATTTATAGAATAGAATTCCAAGTTATTAATTTGCCATGAAATCTTTACCTGATTCACAAACTAGACTTGGTTTTCTGAGTAGGACCCTCCTTCCCTAGGGGTAAATCTACTCAGATCAAATCACAAAAATTTAGAAGATTGTTTGGTGGGTATAAAATCAGAACAAAAGGACCTGAATGTTCTCAGGAGATATCCCCATCAAGCCTAAGTAGCTTGATGAATTTTGTTTTGCCACTCTTGGGACATTACTGCCTAAAGAGGCAGGGTTGATCATTTAGAATCAGAGATTTTTCCATTGCTGGAGAATCCTAGATAAACACTAATAAAGTCTAACTATGAAATCCTTCTTTCTTATCATTCTTTACCAGATACTCCAAATCTTCTATAATTATACTATAGTTTTCTGACAGATGTGATTCCTTATATTACTTTATTTTACATTTATTAAATCTTTAATTACTACCTTTTTTCCCGAAAGGCACCTTGGTCCCTCCCTAAGATTGTGAAAGCATTCTTTTGGTATGTATAGTTATACTCATTGCTATATTTAATGATTAATCCATTTCTTTAGGGGTGTTACTTCAGCATATAGATCATCTCATCTATTTTATACTGACTCTTATAAATTCTAGTTTGATGAGGTCTTCTTTCTTTTTTACCTTGTTCTCAAATTGTGGAAGAACACTCTAACTGGGCACTTTATATATTGACTACATTTAACCATTTCAGACTAATTGTAGGGCTTAGATATAACTGTATCTCTAAATATAAAGATTTAGATTAGTTCATGTATGGCCTGGGTAATAGCTCTCATTTGGGAGTTGGACTTCCTCTTCAAAGGAGACCTTATTTCTACTTTTCTAGAGAACAGAAGAAAGATTTTATGACTGAATGGTTGCTCTTTTCAATGCCTTTCTGTAAGAAGTTTTGGGGACTACAATTACATATTTATGTGCCACACTTCAAATTTTAGTGTCTGGGGTAAAACTCTTTGGAGAGATTCAGGAAAAGCATCACTTCCCTCAAAAGAACATTTACCACAAGAGAAGATTACAGATAAGAGTTAGCACCTGAGCTGAACCTTGAAAAAGGGCAAAAATTTTGAAAAGCAGGTGTGAAGAGAGCACACTGAATCAAGTCCAAAAGCCTTAATTTGGCATTTAAGACCCTCTCCAATCTAGTACCAAGGTAATTTTTCTAATTTCTCTTCCACATGAGCTCTCTGCTCTAGTTAGAATAGTTTTCTCCCTGTCCCCAGGGAATGCCATGTGAATTTTTGTGTGACTTAATTCTTTCCATCATCTACTCTCTCCTTCATCCCCAATTCATCCTATTTTTTATTCAAGGTCTAACTCCAGTGCCACCTCTTCCAAGAAGTCTTCCCTAATCAAACTAATTGAAAATGATTTTTCCTTCCCCCAAACTATTAAATCATTCAATGTTTGTACCACGTGTAGCACATTTGTCAAATATCACCTTAGAGTCATTTATTAAAATTACAAAAATGTTATTAAAATTCATATTGTTAAAATTAGAAAAAAGTTATTAAAATTCATATTATTAAAAACAATTTGGTGGCTCTTTATTGCCTAGAAGATAAAATCCAGGCTATTTTGTGTATCATTCAAGGCTAGTCACAAGCTGATTTCCAAGTAGTAGTATATTCGTAACTTACTAGGCTCACCTCCACACATTCCATACCCTGGCAGCACTTACTCAACTTTCTATCTTTGTTCATGCCATTCCTTATTCAGGAAGGGCACTCCACTAATCTCCTACCTTTTGTCTTCACATTCTGGGTCTTCAGTTTCTTCACTGATTTTTTCTATGTTGAGATATATGCATGAGAAGAGGCCATTTAGTCCATTTTCCTTATTTTAGTCACTAGATTTAAGTAGCTAAATGAAGAAATTGCCATAAGAGGCTTAAATGATTTGTCTAAAGTTGCACAGGGAAGTAAGCAGCAGAACTGGTGTGCAAACTAAGATGCTCTAGTTTCAAACTTAGTGCTTTTTCCACTACATTACCATCAATCTATGGAGATATTTGGATTACTAATTTTATACTACTTGTTATTGAAAAAATAATTCAGCCTTTTTTGTGTCTAGCTTCAACTCCTAAATTCCACAGTCCTAAGAAAAAGCTAAACTCTTTGGCCTAGGGGGAAGAGCCTGTCAGGGGAAAGTCTATTTGTCTGCTGCATTAGAAAAAAAATGTCTCCCTATGATACCTAAAATTTGATCATTGTTCTTTTGGTTTAATATGGAACAGTCTTTGTTTTTAAGGCTAATGTCTCTGTAAATTATCATCCGTTATTAATACCTGCAAGCAAATGAGTTTTTCAAATTTCTAGTTCTTAAGAGAGAGTTAGTTGATGATAGGTATTGAGAATTGAGAAATATTTGTGGTTGATTAGAAAAAGAAATGCTAATTTTGAATCTTGAGACTGGAGAGGTGAAGCTTAGATAAGGGTCAATGTGGAAGAATTGGGTACTTGAGTTGAGGAAAAAGGACAAGGGAAGGAGGATAATAGAGAAGAGAGAGGGAGAGGAACTGAAGATAAACTTAACCAACTTCACAATTTTGTCTCAATAACCCTGCTCATCTTTTGTAATACCCAAGGAAATAAGGATAAATGGTATCCTGCATATTCAGTCTCTTTGCACAACAGATATCAATGTAATATCCAGAGCCAGAGATTGTAAATGTCATCTGGAAGTCATAAACAGAGTAATAAAAACTGATCTGAGGTCAGGAACAGAGGAATTTTTTTTTTACCTTCCTAAAAACTAGTTCTCTCAAGTGGTGCAAAAGGGATAGCCCTGAGTCTGTGTGTGTAAAAGAATTGAGCCAATAAATTCTGATTGAGAAATAGAGCACTCAGGTTAACTGAGTATTCTAGTTATTAGAAGTAGAACGAGTCTTACACATAGACAAAATAATAGGCCATCAATTAAGTGTGATTTAAGTCCCTGAGGAAGGGAATCCCAGCATATAGTGATGCTTTAAATAGTTAAGTGGCTGCCTTTACAATTCTAATTAAAGAATCTAAGATTTTTGGGGTAGTTGTATTTTTTAGTAGGGGTGAGGATGGAGAAGGAAAGAACAGTCACTATGTATAAGTAAGGTGGCATTTATTAAAGAGTGGGGAAGAACAGGGAGGGAATATTTAAAACCAACTTTACCACTTTGATTTTTTATAGGTCTGGTTTTGATATGAAATCACCATATATATTTATTACATATTGATTACTAGTTTTAAAAATTGTAGCAAAATTTTTAAGAGAGTATTTACCTTCATTTATTTTCATTCACTTCCGCCTCTCATTTCTTTAACATTCTCTTTTATTCTAGGACCTCTCAATTTCTTAAGAATACCCAAGCCCTCAGGTGCCCTCCCTAGGCAGTGTTCCAGAATCTAAATTTATACCTCTTCTCCTTCCATCAAAACTCCCACTTTCTCAGTGCTTTCTTAGTCAACTATGAAGGCTCAAAGTAATTTTCTATTTTATAATGTAACTGATTGATAAAAGTCTCCTTGGAATCATTCGTATTTTAAATGAAGATGTTTGAACATGATGCATTAATTTAGATGAATGAATTTCTAATGGTCAAATTTCAGTTACTAGAACAATCTGAAAGGAATATTATGAGACGGTATTTAGACCTTTTTGGAACCTGTCAAATTTACTACATAGGCAGACACCTACTCTGGCTTTATATAGAACAAGGTATATTAGTCAATAAGCATGTATTAAGGTCTTAATATGTGCTAAGTATTGGGGACAAAAAAAGGCAGAAGAGAGTCCTTGATCTCAAGGAACACGCACTTCTAAAGGTAGAGACTGTGTATAAACAATTTTAAAGTATATGTGTATGCACACAAGTATAAAATATAAAAGTACAAAATATATGTGTGTGCACACGAACAAGTATCAAATGCATTCTGAGTTCTTTATCTCTCTATTAGGAAGTGAGTAGGAAGTGCTTCATAATATGTCTTGTGAAGACTTGGTTCTTCTTTACTATGATAAGATTTCACATAACAGTAGCCTCTTTCTTACATTTGAACACAGTAACTTGGTTAGCCAATCTTCAATTTATGGGCACCCCTTCAAAAATTACCATTCTTTGCCAACTCAAAAAGAGTTACAAATATTTTTGTATATCCTTTAAGTTTATTTTGCTTAATACTTAGTCCTTCCCTTAATCTGACCTCCCACTAATTTCACTCCTTCCCGCCCCTTTTATTCCTATTTCCCTGTTGAGGTAAACCCAATACAGTTTAGGAGGTGATGATCTTAGAAAATATTGAAAAAGAGAGAGGAATATGAATACAATGGGGTAAGGGGGAAAGATTAAGGAAAATTATTTTACATCATCAGGATATATAATTAGACCCTTATACAAACACTGGACAAGGGTCTAGAGAGAAGGAATTGAAACTATATTCTAATTCTCATTTGAACCAATCAAAAGAGAAGAAGAAATACACAGAGAATTGTGAAAATCACCTCCTAAACCTTATTTAGTTGGATTTCTCTATAATTCTTTTTTTAATGAATTTTATTAAAGCTTTTTAATTGCAAAACATATGTATGGGTAATTCTTCAACAATGATCCTTACAAAGCTTTCTGTTACGAATTTTCCCTCCTAGTCCCCACCCCTCCCCTAGATGGCAGAGAGTCCACTACATGTTAATTATATTAAAATACTTGACAAATCGAATATATGTATGCATATTTCCACACATCTTGCTGTGCAAGAAAAATTGTGTCTACAAGAAAAAAAAATCTGAGAAAGGAAACCCAATACAAGCAAACATCAATAGAGAGCATGAAAATGTTATGTTGAATTCCACATTTCATATTCCTATCTCTGGGTGTATATGGCTTTCTTCACTAAACAATTGGAACTGGTGTGAAACATCTCATTGTTGAAGAGAGCCATGTCCAACAGTATTGATCATCATATAGTATAGTTGTTGCCGTGTATAATGATCTCCTGGTTCTGCTCGTTTCACTCAGCATCAGTTCATGCAAGTCTCTCCAGGCCTCTCTGAAATCGTCCCGCTGGTCGTTTCTTACAGAACAATAATATTACATGACATTCATATACCATTATTTATTCAGCCATTCTCCAATTGATAGGCATCCACTCAGTTTCCAGTTTCTAGGCACTACAGAAAAGGCTGCCACAAACATTCTTGCACATGTGCATCCCTTTCCTTCCTTTAAGATCTCTTTGGAATATAAGCCCAATAGAAACACTGCTGGGTCAAAGGATATGC
This sequence comes from Myrmecobius fasciatus, assembly GCA_023553655.1. NCBI lineage: Eukaryota > Metazoa > Chordata > Mammalia > Dasyuromorphia > Myrmecobiidae > Myrmecobius > Myrmecobius fasciatus. The sequence continues at coordinate 12,236 of JAJPUD010018625.1, read as the reverse complement.
ACAGTTTGATAACTTTTTGGGCATAGTTCCAAATTGCTCTCCAGAATGGTTGGATCCATTCACAGTTCCACCAACAATGTATTAGTGTCCCAGTGGATTTCTCTATAACTCTTGATGATGATACAGTTCAAAAGGGGCACATGTATCATCTTCCTGTGTTTGAATATAAAGTAGTTTATCCTGGTTTAATCTTTTATCATTGTTCATTCATTTTTGCCTTTCTGTGTTTCTCTTGTATTTGAAATTCAAGATTTCTATACAACTCTTGTCTTTTCATTAGGAAAGTTTAGAAGTCCTTTATTTCAACAAAGGTCTGCTTTTCCCCCATAGCAGTAATTCTCAGTTTTTCTGGGTAAATTAATTCTTAGCTATAATCCCATAAGTTTTACTTCTAGAATATCATTCCAATTTACCCATTTCTTTAACAGTGGAAACTGGTAATATAGTGCTAGTCACATCATCAAACCAAATTGTCATGACTAAAGCTTCTTGGTACTTAAATTCTTTCTTTCTGATTACTTGTAGTAATTTTCTTTGACCTGGAAGCTCTGGATTTTGGCTGTGATTTTTCTGGGAGTTTCTATCATGAGGTTTCTTTTAGATGGTATCAGTAGATCCTTTATCCTCTGGTTCTAAGAGATCTGGCCAGAGATCTAAGAGATCAAGCCAAATTTCTTGGATGATTTCTTTAAATATGATATCTAGATTGGTCATAATGTTCAGATAGTCCAATGGTTCTTAATTTTTTTCTCCTTGATTTATTTTTCAGGTCAATTGCATTTGCTATGAGAAATCTTACATTCTCTCTAAAAAAAAAAAAAACCTATTTATTTGGGGCAACTAGGTGGTGTGGTAGATAGAGCACCAGTACTGAAATCAGGAGGATCTGAGTCCAAATCTGGCCTCAGACACTTAACGCTTCTTAGCTGTGTGACCCTGGGCAAATCACTTAACCTCAATTGCCTCAGCAAAAATAAATAAATAAATATTTAAAATTTAAACACAAAATAGAAAAAAGAAAAAAAAATGTTACATACACAGAAGAACATAAGAGAGGATTCAAAATATATATATATATGAATAAATTTCCATTTCAAGGAAAAATAATAATAATAGAATACATACTTTTTAAATTAAAGGTTCCCCCACTACATTTTCCTACTATGGATAATAGGGTAGTGGAAGCATGAATAGAAAGGAGGAGACTCAAAAGGATTTGATAGCTGATTAGATATGAGAACAGAATCAAAGAGAACTAGAGGTCATAAACATTTGAAATTCAGTGAGTAGTTGCTTCAAAAGCAGTAGCAAAGTGACAAGGATCCAGTGGCCAAGAGCAGGGTCAGACAGCAACTTTGGTTTTAGATAGGTTTATTTTGAGATACTTTTCACATAAGTAGGTAGAGGAGTACTATATAATGATATGGATCTCAAAAGAAAAATCAGAATTCATCTGTACATAAGTAGTAATTGAAGCTATGGAAGTAAATGAAAATAAAATAATTTTGTTTCTTTTTTTATTCTTTTTTACAATAAATAGTTTGCTATGTGTAGAAGGAAGATGAATATATATTTGAAAATGGTGATGTAAGAATAAATGATATCAATAAAAATAAATTGTAAAGTGTTAAATGAGACTACTAAAATAGAGAGGTACAGAAAATGGCCAGGGTCAAATGTTTGGGGAAAAAATCACTTTAAGGGATCAAGAAGCCGATAAGGAGCTAGTGAAAGATAAGGACAAAGGATGATTAAAAAGTATGATGAAAGCCATGAGAAGAGTGTCATATTGCAGGAATAAAGAGAAGAAAGCTCAACCAGTCAACAAAATCACATACTTCAGAGCAGTTAAGGAGAATAAGGACAAAAAAGAGTTAAGGGATGGCAGTAAGAGGGAAGGTCACATTGGTAATCTTCAAGGAGTTTCTTTAGGGGATGACAACTCAATTGCAAGATATTAAAGAGATAATAGATAGGAAAAGAAATGAAGACTTTGAGTGTAGACAACTTCTTCAATTTTTTCTCTCCTCACCTTGGCCTTTTAGAATCTCCAGCTTCTTACAAAGCATAAACTAATTGCTACCACCCACATGATGCCTTTCTTTATTCCTCTGGTTTAATTAGAGTCTTCTCCCTCCAAAATACTTTGTATATTATTCTGTATATCATTTATGCTTATTTATTTGAATTTTTGCATCTCTAATTCAATATAAGTTCCTTGAGGGCAATGACTATATTTTGCATGTAATATGGAGGAAAGGGAGGGAGGAAATAAAATAAGTAGAAAAATAAGCATTTATATAATATCTACTACATGCTAGGCCCTGTGCTAAGTACTTTACAAATATTTTATTTGACCTTTACAATAACCCTAAAAGATAAGTGCTGTTATTATCCCCATTTTCCAATTAAAGCAAACATAGGTTAAGGGGCTTGCTCAGGACCTTACAGCTAGGAGGTGTCTAAGGCCAGAACAAAGATCTTCCAAACTCCAGACCTAATGTTCTAACCATTATTCCATCCAACTGCCTCATGGCAACTTAATAAATAAAAATAAATACTTGTCAATAGCATAATTAATACATTGATGTAACAATTAAGATACAAATAATTATATTTATATATTAATAAAAATAGCAAACACAATGCTTATCGAATTGAAGAATAGTAATAAAGAAAAAGTAAGAGAATGAATGGCAAACAGAATAGCAAGAGTCAAAATGACTTTCTTTTTCAGGATTAGAGAAATTTGAATATGTATACACTTATGTGGGGTGAAACAAATGACAAGAAAAAGACCAAAGATGCATGATGGGAAATGGGTAGTTTACATCTCTTCTAGAAACTTGATCTAGAAATGCTAATAAGGGCACAGTAAAGCATTAAAAAATAGTAGGTATAATTCATCATCTATGACCATAGAAATGAAGATGAAAGACTAATGAAGGAGAGTTTCCAATAGTAGGTGTTTTTGACCTTGTCAAGGGCTATAGAGCTTCCGCTAAGCCCATGCTATTAGGTGTGCAGTCTAATCCCTATTAGGGTTTCCCTAATTAGGGTTTAATGTCTTTTTAACTGCTATGTAGCTAAACTTAATAGTCATTAATATCATGGTAGAAAATGTTACCTTCCAGATTCTGGAGATTCTATTCACCACCAATTCTTCGATGGACTTTTTTTTAATGGAAACTTCAAAATTTTGTTCTTTCTTTTTTTGTCAAAGGATTGAAGCACAGTGGAGAGATGGGATGCTTCTCCAAAGTCACAAGAGAGAGGTAAGATCTTTGACAAAGAAAACATCATGATGAAATAGGTGATGATTTGGTGATACAATAGAGTTGTAAGGGATTTCAAAATAGTCTCTTCTTTTACACATGAGAAATTTTAGAAAGATAAACTGGCTTGTGTAGGGTCACACATGATCGAGTCAGAATTTGAAACGAGATCTTCTAACCCAAATCTAGGACTCAATCTATACATTACCCTTCCCTTTATATAATGCTTAGTCTTAGTTCTCTTTAAGAAGAATTGTAAGGAGGAAATGAGAATGACTGAGAAACTTGGGGAAATATATGAATTGAGACAGAGCTAAGTAAGCAAACCCAGAAAAGTAATATGTGCAGTCATTAAAATAATAACAGGGAGGAAGAAAGGAAAGAAGGAAAAAAGAAAGGAAGGAAGGAGGGAAAGAAGGAAGGAATGAAGCAAGGAAGAAAGGAAGGAAGGAAGGAAAAAGGAAGGAAGGAAGAAAGGAAGGAAGGAAGGAAAGAAAGAAGAAAGGAAGGAAGGAAAAGAGTAAGGGATAGAAAAAGACTTTGATTATAATAATCAGAAGACCCCAAAAGAGAGATGAAAATAAACACTTTTCTCCTTGCATTACAGAAGGGAGAAACTATGGTTATGGAATGTCACATATACTGTAAGACTTACTTGATTCGTTAGTTAGTTTTGCTAAGCTGATTGTTTTCTCTTTCTTTTAGAATCTTTATTGCAAGTGATAGATTGCTAGATAGGGAATGAAATTATTTAAAATAAATATACAAACAAAAAATATTAATAAGGAAAAAAAGGAATGGTGTGGGAATATTCTAGGTGCTGCAGTGGATTTGGAATATTGAACTTGTAGATTGGAACACCTGAGCTTGACTCACATTTCAGCTCACTTAATCACTCTGTTACCCTGGCAAGCAACTACCCTTGGCTTCAGTTTCCTTATCTGTAAAATGGGAATAATAATAATAGCACCCACCTCCCAGCATTGTTGTTAGAGGAAGATCAAAAAACATTAAAAAATGTCTTACAAAATCTAAAATTCTCTATGAATGCTAGCTATAATTATTTTACATTAGTATGGCACACCAGCTTAGGAGTCAAAAGACCTGGGTGCTATTCTTTTTTTTTTTAAGCTTTTTATTTTCAAAACATATGCACAGATAATTTTTCAACATTTACTCTTGCATAGTCTTGTGTTTCATATTTTCCTTTCCTTCCCCCCAACCCCTCCCCTAGATGGCAAGCAATCCAATATATGTCATACATGTTAAAAATATGTTAAATCCAATATGTATAAACATATTTATACAATTCTCTTGCTGCACAAGAAAATCAGATAAAAAAGGTAAAAAAATTGAGTAAGAAAACAAAATGCAAATGAACAACAACAAAAAGAGTGAGAATGTTTTATTGTGTTCTACATTCAGTTCCCACAGTCCTCTCTCTGGGTGTAGATGGCTCTCTTCATCACAAGATCGTTGGAAATGGTATCAATCATCTATTATTGGAAAGAATCACGTTCATCAGAATTGATTGTCATATAATATTGATGTTGCCATGTACAATGATCTCCTGGTTCTGCTCATTTCATTTAGCATTAGTTCATGCAAGTCTCTCCAGACCTTTCTGAAATCAGCCTGCTGGTCATTTCTTACAGAACAATAATATTCCATGACATTCATATACCAAAATTTATTTAACCATTCTCCAATTGATGGGCATCCACTCTGTTTCCAATTTCTTGCCACTACAAAAAGGGCTGCCACAAACATGTTTTCACATGTGGGTCACTTTCCTTCCTTTAAGATATCCAGGCTCTATTCTAGACTGTCATTAATAGACTATGATTGGAAATGTGTCTTTCCCACTGAGGGCCTAATCAAAGAAATGCAAATAATATTGATCATGTAACTTACCTCAAAAAATTGAGGTGAGGACCAATGGAGATGATCAAATACTGAACTCAATACCACTTATGTAGAAAACCAAATGCTATCTATGATTAGTAATTTTTCGAGGTATATTTGCATCTGAGAAGCATCATGGTGTGCTAGAAGTAAAACTGGTCTTGGGTTCAGTAATACCTGGGCTTCCTGATACATATTAACTGTGTGACTTAACATCTCAATGCCCCCAATTGCAGTGTGGTTGTAATCCTCATTGGTACACGTCCTTTTTGCACTGGGAGTTCATTGTATTAGTGAAAGCATGGATCTAGATCATATTTATATCTTTTTTTTCAGAGATGCAATTTTAGAGGGTGCAACCTATATTAGAAGTGACCTATTATCAGAACCATGTGAATATGAATGTAAAAGGTGAAAACATCTTTGAAGGCATAAAGGTTTATTTAAAATTGGCCTCATGCTTCAGTGGAGTAGATGCCTTCTTAGGTTAGAATGATTTCAGAGGCTGCTAGAAAGGCTCTGATGCTCTTGAAAATTTCCTAATGCTTTCCCTTCCACCCCAATAGGTTAATGTCCTTTATTTCATCATAAACTTCAACCCTCCCTTCCCCCACAAACCCTTAAACTTGAGATTGTGATCTTTGTTACAATGCAAATCTTCCTGGCTCTACAGTCTTAATTGCCTTTGCTAACTCTCCCAATCTAGCACAGTGCAATGCACATAGTAATAATGGCTCACATTATTATATTTGAATTTACTGCAGATAGGGCTCCTTTCCTAATGCATGATGACACAGTTGACAGGACCACTGATGGACCAGGTTATTTGAGCAATCTGACATTTGCTGAACAACACTGTGAGAGAGCATTATTATTCCTGTATTAAAAATTAGGAAACCAAAAAAATGTAAAGTGACAATGTAATGGAATTAATAAATATGAGCCCTGCATTCTCAGACTCAAACTAATGTTCTGTCCACTGCATCAGGTTGCCTGATATATAAGTGATGAATGTGAAAGAATGTTTTGAGGTACTACATGAACTCATATTTATGGAGCACTTCATGATTTACCATTACTGCATTTGGAGATAAATTATAAAAGTACCATTTCTTCCATTTTGAAACAAATTTTCAGGTTAAGTGACTTGTCCAAGGTCATAGACTAAGCCCCAAAGGGAAGATTAGAACACCAACCTTCTGGTTCAAAGCCCACTGTTTTCTACAAAATAAAATGGGATCTCCATTGAGAAAGCTAGAATCACAGATCTGAAAGTACTATTTGATAGGTAAGATGTTAACATAAGGCTGAATATATGGACTACTGAAGTTTAGAAAATCAGAATACGGATGTTCATCATCCTAACAATTTTGCTGAAGGCTATTTCTGTTGCTAATAAGTATCAGGAATTAGATGAAAATGAGGGATACATGGATCATCGATCTAGACCTGAAAGGGAATACTTCTTCATTTATACAAATATAGGAAGTGAGATCCAAGAGTGGTAAAGTGAATTCCTTATGGTCACATAGCTAATAGGTGCTAGAGCTGGGATTCACATTCTGTTCACCTGCCAGTGTTGTACAATCCCATGCTTGACAGAGGACCTTAAAGCAAGGTGCTGGACAGCTCCTTTGAGGGAGAAAAACTGGCATTCCTTCTTTGGGAACCCCATGGCAGGCTACTGGGCCAAAGCTCCATTAGCCTTGGGCTGCCTTCCATATCTTTTCTTAAATACAGTGTTCCTTCTTCCATCTTTTTGCCTTTCATTGACTACCCTGTATGCCTCAAATGTACTCTCTGTTCACATTTCTGCTTTGTGAAATCCCTAGTTTCTTTCAAGGATCAGCTCAAGGGCCAGCTTTCATGTGAAGTCCTTCCTGCTTCCTCCTAGCTGCTAATGTCCTCCCTTCTCAAACTGCCTTGTATTTATTTTACACATATTCTGTATGCACTTAAATATGTACATGCTGTTTTCTTTTTTTAAAAGGATACTCCTTGAGAGCAGAGACTATTTTGCTTTTGTCTTTGTATCCTAAGAATTTGGCATAGTACCTTGCAAGTCACTTAATCTCTAGCTGATTCAGTTTTCTTACCTATAAAATAGAGACAATAACATAAGAGTACCTACCTCACAGGATTGTTATGAGGATCAAATGAAATAATATTTAAGGTAATTAGCAAAGTGCCTGACATGTAACAAGGGCTATATAAATGCTTGTTCCTTTCCTTTTTCTTTCCCCCTTTCCTTTCCTTGCTTATGTCTGTTCCTTAATAAATGTTTGTCAATTTGGTAAATTGATTACTAGTTTTGTTTTTAACAACCAAATTGACGAACTGTGAAGAGAGACATAGAAAGAAGCCAGGAAATTATTCTGCCCTTAGATTTTGAATTAGAGCAGAATACTTTCTTTCACTGGGAAAGATTTCTCATAAGGGCTCAGTCAACACTTTCTGAAACAATCAGCTAAAGTAAGCTCTAACATTCATACAGCATTATCCCCTATATTTTAGGACACATGCCGATAACAGACAGTGCTCTTGTGCCATAGTTTCCCTATGGCATGAATCCCATTCCAAATCCTCTCACCTTTTCCTTTACCCATTACAAATTAATGCAACCCTAACCTTCCTTTATTTAGCTGCAGTCCTTGAAGATTGACTCCTTAATCATGTGGGATAACAATGTACCCTAGTCTTCCCCTTTTTGCCCATCAACTCTGGCTCTGAGTGTGATAGACAGTACCATTTAGTATCTCATTAGAATGACTATATAGTGTCTCCGAAAAAGCAAACTAAGAAATGACATGCTAGTTTCCTCTAGTTTCTTAAAGCTTTCACTCAGGTCCCAGACACCTCGGGATGCATTAGGCTGATTATAGGGAATTTTCTTTGCCCAATAATCATGCCTTTGATCATCCTGTCTCTAAAGGGCATCATCATGTCTATAAAGGGCATGATGTTAGTTATTCCTGCATAGGAGAAAATGTTGGCAGATTGCCTATCCCTAATTGCTTCCTGTTCTTAATGGTTCTCCTTACTTATCATCTATCCCCTCCCCCAATTTTTCTTAATATCTTTTCATGGTAATTAACTGGAACTCAGGCATTGTCAAATGAAGAATGCCTATAGGTGGCCCTCTTTCCTCATTCCCTTGTGTCTCTTTCCTCCCAGACTTCCACTGATATCTTTTTACCCATTATTGTAGTTTTCTTTTGCATCCATTATTTTCTAGATCAAGGGTCCTTGGACTAAAACTCTAAAATTCTTGTGATGTTTTCTTAATTTGGATACTTGTCTCTACTCCCCCAAATCTAATACCTCATCTGTTTATTGTAACTCTATTTAATTCATAACTCTATTTAATTCACTGAAGTTGATTAAACATGTTTTTAAAAATATATAAAATATTCATGAGGTATGGTTTCCCCCTAGTTCTAGCTCTAGGGAAATAGAAAGAAATAACTGGCAAGACTGACAAAATGCAAAGAGACTTCCTTTCTTGTGTTCTCTACCAGGATAGAGTTTTATGCTGAGAGACAAACCAAGGGAGAGTTTATGTTTGGGGTTTAGAATAGAGAAATATTCCTGGGTCTCTGTCATTATCCTTAGATAGTGGCATAGAGTGTTGTTTATCATTTAGCTCTCTGTAGACAATGAGCTGCATCACATATTATTGTGTTTAAGGCCCTAGTCTCTGAACAGAGAGTACAAAGCTTTCTCTTCTTGAAGGCCATTTTCTTTTAGGAGAACAATTTGAGCAACATGAACAGCTATTTCAAACTAAATGACACTAACATAAATTCTCTCTTTCATGGAAAGAGTTGCAAATTTAGGAAATTTATGGTTGACAAAAAGGCTGCATTTAGAACAGACAAAGATCACCTGGTGAAGTTTCTGAACCTCAAGTTTGAGGAAACATAAGCAAAAATTCTCCTGAAACTATCCTGGAGATTTCTCTTTTTAGAATAATTTTGGGTGGAGGGGAAAGAAAAAATAAAAATGACCTCTAAGAAAATCTCTAGCATCAAAACAATTCTGTGTGATCCCACCAACTTATAAGGACCCTGAACCACAGATGCCAAGAGGAAAATAAGTAACAAGTACAATTTCTTAATGTTAAAAAAAAAGAGGCAGAGGATTTTTAAAAAGGGATACAACTATGATTTATACTCTGACCTAATCAATCCATACCTGGAATATTATATATAGATGGGACACTATTTTGGGGTGGACATTAACTAATTGGAATGATAATAGAGAGAGTCAGAGATGGTTCCTGTGATGGCAGGGTGGTGCTAGGGGGAGGAGTTAAAACCATGTCTTACAGGGAAAGATATATTAAAGATTGAGAAGTAAAGGTTTATGAAAGTTACAATAGCAGCCTTCAAATTATCATAGAAAAGAAGGATTTGATACTGAGGACCTAGATAAAAGTGCCTTTCCACCTTACTCTTCAATTACTGATATTTTCACATATACCCTAAAAATTTGTAGCATTTTGTTAAAAGTAATTTATGAAAAGAAAAGCTTTATATTCAGTAGGTTTCTAGTCAATAACTATGTTTGGAGAACCAGCCACATACAAGGTATTGTATAGTGGCTCTGAGAGATAACAGAAAGGGGACCTAGCCTCTGCAATTAAGGACTTTACTGTTGAGCTGAGAAGGCAAAAGACACACATGATCATGACAAATTCTGTAAGCATAAATATATAATAGGTATAAACTAAGTGACTAATTTAGTTCAGGGGCTTAAATCAAGGTTTACATTGATCAGGCTCTCCTCTCTACTTTCTCCTGCTTTTTAGCAGCAAATACTTTCTATGTGGATAACTCAACTATAAGCCAGCAGCCCTACCAAAGATATGAAAGACAATCAATGCATAAAGCTTACACATCTAATAAGATTGACTTAAATAAATTTTTTTGTATAAGTCAAGGACTTTAATATAGGATCAAAAGCTAAAACCATGAACATTGCAAGTATCCTCCAAGGCAATTCTATGAAGAATATATCTTACTTCATATCCATAGAAGAAATCTTGTGATGTCACGTGTCCTTATTCTGGATAAGTTCCTGAGATCAAGAAGAACTGGCAAACTCTGAAAAATTTACTGGGCTTGCTCTGATGGATTTTTCTCTAATTCAGAATCCAAGAGCCCACTCTAAGGATATAGTTCTTTGGGAGTTTGGATAAAAAGCTATATGGTTCACAAAATGTAGGGTAGCACATAGCAAACATCAAAAAATAAGTACCCCCCACTCAAGACATCATTGTTTATTTATATTCTGAATTTCAGGTTTAATTCTTAATTCTCCTGAACCAGATTCTAGATTCTAAAGTGGAAGGAAGGAATAAGTATGTATTAAGTGTCTACTATATGGCAACCACCATGCTCAGCTCATATTATCTCAAATATTTTACATACATACAGGTATGGATGTGAACATATGTATATGTGTAGTAGTATAGTAGACATATGGTTGGATTTTACTCAGAAGTCTTATTTTATATTCTATATGTTGACATGTATTGAGACAGCTTAGAAAATAGTGATGTAAATGATAAGTGATATAGGGTTTTAGAGAAAAGAGATAATTAAAGAATGGAGGGAATCAGGCTATTTATTCTTATAAGCCTAAGCATTTGTACAATTTAACCTAAAAGATTTATTTTTGCTACTAAGCTACTCCTAATTTGACATTCTGGTTGATGGATATTATATCATAAAATCAACCTTTTAGAGGTAATTCAGGAAATGTGGTCATGATTATAGGACCATAGATTTAGAGCTCAAGAGACTTTGGATGTCATCTAATTCAATCTCCTTCACTTAAAAGTTGAGGAAATTGATGTTCAGAAAGTTTAAGTGATGTGGACTATTAGTTCTGTAATTCTCCATTCTATTAATTCCATCATAGTTGGTCTAATTTCAACATTAGACATGAACAATAATAAGATTTTCCAATGTCAGTCAGTTCCTCCTGGAACCTAACTGACTGGAAATTACTTAATCAGAGCTGTAACCATTGGTTAGACATGCCGATAAGCAATATTCAATCAATTAAACAGATATTAGCAAATTAACAAATAAACAGATATTACTACATCCAAGGTAGTCAGTTTTGGGGGAAAGAAAAAGTTTAGATAAGGCACAGTTCTTGTTTTCTTATAGTAGATAGATTAGTGTTCATACTCCCAAACTAGCTATCCTAGTTAATTTAGATGGGATGTACATGGCCATCTATAGAGGCTAGACCTCATCCATTCATTTTAAAAATTCTTAACCCATTTTACAATTGGCCATGGAGGTCATTGTGGATTTGTGAAAACTGTGTCAGTTTTAAGACTATCTTAAAATTTGGCTAAATTTGCAAGGGTTCATCATCAGTATGGCTCCAGAATAATAAGGGGTTTTTTGACCATAGCAATCCCCCAAAACTATGTTTTAAGTCATAGAAAGGTTTTTAAATTCATTAGAAGGAATACTCCCCATATTAATGAAATTATAAATCCTTGAATTATTGAAATATCAGCAACTTAAGATGAAATGTTCATTTCATCTTTCATCATTCAAGACAATATGTTCATTTTTTTGCAGGTCATTCCAAGAGGAATCAAATCATAGAATAGACCTGGAAAGGAATCAAAACAATCAGACAATCCAACTCTACCTTAAATAGATTGAGAGCAGTCCTATAACATACTTTGGATCCATAACACAAATTCTTTTTTTTTCATTAAAGCTTTTTATTTGCAAAACATATGCATGGGTAGTTTTTCAACATTGACCCTTGCAAAACTTTCTGTTACAAATTTTTCCCTTCTACCCCCACCTCCCCTAGATGGCAGGAAATCTAATACATGTTAATTATGTTAAAATATTTGACAGATCAAATATGTGTATATATATTTATATAGTTGTCTTGCTGTACAGAAAAAAAACCTGAGAAGGAAAACACAATGTAAGCAAGCATCAATAGAGAGTGTGAAAAGGCTATGTTGTGGTCTACACTCAGATCCCACAGGCCTCTCTCCCTGAGTGTATATGG